>JACEFZ010007680.1:0-137413 GCA_014155875.1 Cepaea nemoralis | reverse complement strand
ACTGATACGAAGATGATTGAGTTTATCTCAGGCTGAAGAAGGTCGCTTGAGAGAGAAAGAGAGAGAGAGAGAGAGAGAGAGAGAGAGAGAGAGAGAGAGAGAGAGAGAGAGAGAGAGAGCATCTCAGGCTGAAGAAGGTCGCTTGAGAGAGAGAGAGAGAGAGAGAGAGAGAGAGAGAGAGAGAGAGAGTTCATCTCAGGCTGAAGAAGGTCGCTTGAGAGAGAGAGAGAGAGAGAGAGAGAGAGAGAGAGAGAGAGAGAGAGAGAGAGAGAGAGAGTTCATCTCAGGCTGAAGAAGGTCGCTTGAGAGAGAGAGAGAGAGAGAGAGAGAGTTCATCTCAGGCTGAAGAAGGTCGCTTGAGAGAGAGGAGAGAGAGAAGAGAGAGAGAGAGAGAGAGAGAGAGAGAGAGAGAGAGAGAGAGAGAGAGAGAGAGTTCATCTCAGGCTGAAGAAGGTCGCTTGAGAGAGAGAGAGAGAGAGAGAGAGAGAGAGAGTTCATCTCAGGCTGAAGAAGGTCGCTTGAGAGAGAGAGAGAGAGAGAGAGAGAGAGAGAGAGAGAGAGAGAGTTCATCTCAGGCTGAAGAAGGTCGCTTGAGAGAGAGAGAGAGAGAGAGAGAGAGAGAGAGAGAGAGAGAGAGAGTTCATCTCAGGCTGAAGAAGGTCGCTTGAGAGAGAGAGAGAGAGAGAGAGAGAGAGAGAGAGAGAGAGTTCATCCCAGGCCGAAGAAGGTCGCTTGAGAGAGAGAAAGAGAGAGAGAGAAAGTTTATCCCAGGCTGAAGAAGGTCGCTTGAGAGAGACAGAGCGAGAGCGGGAGAGAGAGAGTTCATCTCGGCTGAAGAAGGTCGCTTGAGAGAGAGAGAGAGAGAGAGAGAGAGAGGAGAGAGAGAGAGAGAGAGAGAGAGAGAGAGTTCATCTCAGGCTGAAGAAGGTCGCTTGAGAGAGAGAGAGAGAGAGAGATAGAGAGAGAGAGAGAGAAAGTTTATCCCAGGCTGAAGAAGGTCGCTTGAGAGAGACAGAGCGAGAGCCAGAGAGAGAGAGAGAGAGTTCATCTCGGCTGAAGAAAGTCGCTTGAGAGAGAGAAAGAGAGAGAGAGAAAGTTTATCCCAGGCTGAAGAAGGTCGCTTGAGAGAGACAGAGCGAGAGCGGGAGAGAGAGAGTTCATCTCGGCTGAAGAAGGTCGCTTGAGAGAGAGAGAGAGAGAGAGAGAGCGAGAGAGAGAGAGAGAGATAGAGAGAGAGAGAGAGTTCATCCCAGGCCGAAGAAGGTCGCTTGAGAGAGAGAAAGAGAGAGAGAGAAAGTTTATCCCAGGCTGAAGAAGGTCGCTTGAGAGAGACAGAGCGAGAGCGGGAGAGAGAGAGTTCATCTCGGCTGAAGAAGGTCGCTTGAGAGAGAGAGAGAGAGAGAGAGAGAGAGAGAGAGAGAGAGAGAGAGAGAGAGAGAGAGAGAGAGTGAGTTCATCTCAGGCCTAAAAAGGTCGCGAGTCGAGCGAGTCTTTATTACAACATACGTCAAACACTCAAGTTTAGTGGATTATTGATCTGCCAGCAATATCTGATTTCACTATATTTATATAAACAAAGGTAGCCCCATAGCAAGATATTGCCACTCGGGTGTGCACCGTAAGGCCTACACATATTCTAAGCCACGATATGATATGAGGTGTCCACTTCCCTTTCTCGCCACCTTTCCTTATTAGAAAATGTTGAAAGTAGTCTGGTACCCATTTTATGAGGCTAGATCACACCCCATCCCCCATCCCACCCCACCCCACCCCACCCCTTTCCAAGCTGGTAGAAAAAAAAAAATGTTTGCTTTTGCTGGGGACTAACCCTATCTTTTGCTGGGGACTAAACCTATCTTTTGCTGGGGACTAAACCTATCTTTTGCTGGGGACTAAACCTATCTTTTGCTGGGGACTAAACCTATCTTTTGCTGGGGACTAAACCTGGTCTTGGCATTCAAGTGCACTAACGCCACTAACCACTTAGGCATAAATAAATTCTATACACTTATTTTAACAATCAACAAAATATAATATAATTTCATGTTCTTCGTGTAACTTTCGGTGTCGAGATGAAGCATAAACAGCAGGATAGTGCTCCTTTATGGACTTTATATATGAAAACTCTATAGCCTAGGTGTTACAGACGAGACGCGATTCGTAATCCCGTATACCCGGGTTCGAAACACAGCGGTGCTGGTTTTTTTCGAAAAAAGGTGTAGGAGCTGGTCGTTCAGAAAGCGCTGGCAAACTATTGAACGTAAAACTTGCCCAGGAATCACGAACAGCCAAAATGCTGGGGTTGACTGCTGCGTCCTATGAAGGAAATGCAACTTTTTAAAAAAATTAATAAAATATGGAAATTCCCGTGGACTTTGTTATCCCCCCTGACCATATAAAATAGTACGTGAACATAATCAGGCCGAGTCAATGACCTATGTAGGTCATTAGGTTGACAGAGTTGAACTATCAAACATACCCTGCACAATGTCACTTAATATGACTGGTATCGTGACCTTGATTAGCACCGTGTGGTGTGGCACAGTTTATCACAAATAGTGCTGAGATAATAACTTTTTCTGCACGCCGTTTTTCCTCTCCAGAGTTGTTCATAATAATAAAGTTAGTTGCATATCCTTTACAGGAGGTCGCAGTCAACTCCAGTATTTTTGGGCTGTGATTTCTTGGCAAGTTTACATTCAGTAGTTTTCCATTGCTTTCGGAACCACCGGAACACATACCAACGCAAAGATGTCTGCTTCCAAATCTTCCGGAGGAAGATTCCGCCCTTCTGTGTTTTGAACGCGGTATGCGGGATTACGAATTACGTTTGTAATCCTTTAACCACAGAGCCGGATCATAAGTTCATAAGTGAAAGGATAAAGAACCATTTTCCACGGCTCCTTGCATACGGTGCTCTCCCCATATTTTTGTCAAACTGGCAAGCCATTGATGATACTATCAATAGCACACAGGCCGGCTGTACTTCCTAGAGCAGTGGTTCTCAACCGGTGGGGAATTCCCCCCCCCCCTCACCAGGGAGGAATTGTTAAGGTTTCCGGGGGGGGGGGAATTAAGATTATTTTAAGACCGCATTAATACAAAAACCAGTTACTTGATATTGTTTTTCCCTCTAAATTTTACGGTTCTGTACTTCTCGCCCTAATGAAATTCGTTTTATAACGTAAGTAGACCCGCAAATCACGTTTTATGTAGATGTCTAGACTTGTTCTAGTATGTGTTATTAAATTTAGCTTCCATTTTTATGTATACTGTGTAAAGGTGGGGGGATTTATAGGGAGGAAATTCGAAGGGGGTGGGGATGACGTTCTGAACATATGGTAAAGGGGGGCATGGGCCAAAAAAGGTTGAGAACCACTGTTCTAGAGCGCATTTCATGGTTCCCATTTTAGGATGGCTCAACTAAGGAAAACAAATGCCTGCCTCGATGGGGATTTGAGCGCATGACAGCCGGGTCTGCAGGCCAGTATGGAAGCCACTGTGCCACCTTGGCTCCCACAGATCTTGGGTGTTAAACATCAGTCACATTAGTTGCCATGGAGACAGTGAAAGTCAGCAGCTTTGGATTACCAAGCATTTACACTGTCTCTTCTCTTCCCTCTCTATCTCCCCTTCCCTTTCTCTCTGTCTCCCTCCTCCCCCCCCCCTCTCTCCCTATCTAAGATGATAGCCTCATCCTCTTTCCAAATCATCTTTTGATGTTATCCTACTACATCACACCTCTGCTTTCCGACCTTCCCTACCTTATGGTTTTCTTCACGATATGATATTGATAGGGGTCAGTTTGGTCGAATGGATAACAGCGCTCGTTCTTAAACATGGGGTGTGCTGATGCCGAGGTGGCAGGTTCAACCCCTACACCAGACAATTGGACTAAAATGTTGACTTCTCGTCCTTGACGTGTGGAGGTAAGTTACATTAAGTACTGTACCTCAGAAGTAAGTGTGTTTGCCTGATGGCGAGGGACACTAGTAATAGGTGATCCACACGTACAAATCAGTTCAGTGCACTAAAAGTAGTGGGAGGGACACTAGTAATAGGTAAAGCTGATCCACATGTACAAATCAGTTCAGTGCACTAAAAGTAGTGGGAGGGACACTAGTAATAGGTAAAGCTGATCCACATGTACAAATCAGTTCAGTGCACTAAAAGTAGTGGGAGGGACACTAGTAATAGGTAAAGCTGATCCACATGTACAAATCAGTTCAGTGCACTAAAAGTAGTGGGAGTGACACTAGTAATAGGTAAAGCTGATCCACATGTACAAATCAGTTCAGTGCACTAAAAGTAGTGGGAGGGACACTAGTAATAGGTAAAGCTGATCCACATGTACAAATCAGTTCAGTGCACTAAAAGTAGTGGGAGGGACACTAGCAATAGGTCAAGCTGATCCACATGTACAAATCAGTTCAGTGCACTAAAAGTAGTGGGAGGGACACTAGTAATAGGTCAAGCTGATTCACACGTACAAATCAGTTCAGTGCACTAAAAGTAGTGGGAGGGACACTAGTAATAGGTCAAGCTGATCCACATGTACAAATCAGTTCAGTGCACTAAAAGTAGTGGGAGGGACACTAGTAATAGGTAAAGCTGATCCACACGTACAAATCAGTTCAGTGCACTAAAAGTAGTGGGAGGGACACTAGTAATAGGTAAAGCTGATCCACATGTACAAATCAGTTCAGTGCACTAAAAGTAGTGGGAGGGACACTAGTAATAGGTCAAGCTGATCCACATGTACAAATCAGTTCAGTGCACTAAAAGTAGTGGGAGTGACACTAGTAATAGGTCAAGCTGATCCACACGTACAAATCAGTTCAGTGCACTAAAAGTAGTGGGAGGGACACTAGTAATAGGTCAAGCTGATCCACACGTACAAATCAGTTCAGTGCACTAAAAGTAGTGGGAGGGACACTAGTAATAGGTAAGCTGATCCACATGTACAAATCAGTTCAGTGCACTAAAAGTAGTGGGAGGGACACTAGTAATAGGTAAAGCTGATCCACATGTACAAATCAGTTCAGTGCACTAAAAGTAGTGGGAGGGACACTAGTAATAGGTAAAGCTGATCCACATGTACAAATCAGTTCAGTGCACTAAAAGTAGTGGGAGGGACACTAGTAATAGGTAAAGCTGATCCACATGTACAAATCAGTTCAGTGCACTAAAAGTAGTGGGAGGGATACTAGTAATAGGTCAAGCTGATCCACATGTACAAATCAGTCCAGTGCACTAAAAGTAGTGGGAGGGACACTAGTAATAGGTAAAGCTGATCCACATGTACAAATCAGTTCAGTGCACTAAAAGTAGTGGGAGGGACACTAGTAATAGGTCAAGCTGATTCACACGTACAAATCAGTTCAGTGCACTAAAAGTAGTGGGAGGGACACTAGTAATAGGTAAAGCTGATCCACATGTACAAATCAGTTCAGTGCACTAAAAGTAGTGGGAGGGACACTAGTAATAGGTAAAGCTGATCCACATGTACAAATCAGTTCAGTGCACTAAAAGTAGTGGGAGGGACACTAGCAATAGGTCAAGCTGATCCACATGTACAAATCAGTTCAGTGCACTAAAAGTAGTGGGAGGGACACTAGTAATAGGTCAAGCTGATCCACATGGACAAATCAGTTCAGTGCACTAAAAGTAGTGGGAGGGACACTAGTAATAGGTAAAGCTGATCCACATGTACAAATCAGTTCAGTGCACTAAAAGTAGTGGGAGGGACACTAGTAATAGGTCAAGCTGATCCACACGTACAAATCAGTTCAGTGCACTAAAAGTAGTGGGAGGGACACTAGTAATAGGTAAAGCTGATCCACACGTACAAATCAGTTCAGTGCACTAAAAGTAGTGGGAGGGACACTAGTAATAGGTAAAGCTGATCCACATGTACAAATCAGTTCAGTGCACTAAAAGTAGTGGGAGGGACACTAGTAATAGGTCAAGCTGATCCACATGTACAAATCAGTTCAGTGCACTAAAAGTAGTGGGAGGGACACTAGTAATAGGTCAAGCTGATCCACATGGACAAATCAGTTCAGTGCACTAAAAGTAGTGGGAGGGACACTAGTAATAGGTAAAGCTGATCCACACGTACAAATCAGTTCAGTGCACTAAAAGTAGTGGGAGGGACACTAGTAATAGGTCAAGCTGATCCACATGTACAAATCAGTTCAGTGCACTAAAAGTAGTGGGAGGGACACTAGTAATAGGTCAAGCTGATCCACATGTACAAATCAGTTCAGTGCACTAAAAGTAGTGGGAGGGACACTAGTAATAGGTCAAGCTGATCCACATGTACAAATCAGTTCAGTGCACTAAAAGTAGTGGGAGGGACACTAGTAATAGGTCAAGCTGATCCACATGGACAAATCAGTTCAGTGCACTAAAAGTAGTGGGAGGGACACTAGTAATAGGTCAAGCTGATCCACATGTACAAATCAGTTCAGTGCACTAAAAGTAGTGGGAGGGACACTAGTAATAGGTCAAGCTGATCCACATGGACAAATCAGTTCAGTGCACTAAAAGTAGTGGGAGGGACACTAGTAATAGGTCAAGCTGATCCACACGTACAAATCAGTTCAGTGCACTAAAAGTAGTGGGAGGGACACTAGTAATAGGTAAAGCTGATCCACACGTACAAATCAGTCCAGTGCACTAAAAGTAGTAGTAGTAGTAGCATGTGCATGTACTAGGCTTGAGCTCTAAGCGAGTGAGTGAACGAACAAATAAACAGGATATGATGTTTTGTTTATAAACCCCGAACATTTATTTATCAAATCTTGATTATTTGTTTAGGGGGGGGGGGGGGGGGGGGGTGCTCGCTCGCTTTGAACTCAAGATACGTTCATACACACTATGTATGGTAGTGATGGACTGAATTTTGTGTGTGGATTAGCTTTCCCTATTAACAGTGTTCCTCACCATCAGGCGAACCCACTCCGACTTTAGAGATACTTGTAATTTACGCCCCCAAGTCAAGGGCGACAGATCAATATTTTAGTCCAGCTGTCCGGAGTAGGCCTAGGGGATGAATCGCTTATGGATGTATTCGTGATTGTTATTCACTGCATGTTACAATATGAAGAAACTGCTATTATTTCAAATATGTTAGTTTTAAAAAAGAAAGCATGATACCAATGTTTAGCTCTTCTGTACTAAGCATTCGTCATGTATTTATTAACTACTCTTTAAATGATGTCATGTTCTTAACTCCTTCTTCCTTATGCCAGTTGTTACTTTATCTCCTCCTGCCTCATTCAGTTCTTACTTCTGCTTACTTCTTCTGTCTCATCAATTTGTTTCAAATCAGTATATCTCCTGCCTCATTCAGTTCTTACTTCTGCTTACTTACTTCTGTCTCATCCATTTGTTTCTATATCAGTATATCTCCTGTCTCATTCAGTTCTTACTATATCGCCTTCTGCCTCATTCATTTGTTACTTTAACTTCTTCTGTCTCATCCATTTGTTTCTATATCAGTATATCTCCTGTCTCATTCAGTTCTTACTATATCGCCTTCTGCCTCATTCATTTGTTACTTTAACTTCTTCTGTCTCATCCATTTGTTTCTATATCAGTATATCTCCTGTCTCATTCAGTTCTTACTATATCGCCTTCTGCCTCATTCATTTGTTGCTTTAACTTCTTCTGTCTCATCACTTTGTTTCTATATCAGTATATCTCCTGTCTCATTCAGTTCTTACTATAGTGCCTTCTGCCTCATTCATTTGTTACTTTAACTTCTTCTGTCTCATCCATTTGTTTCTATATCAGTATATCTCCTGCCTCATACAGTTTTTACTTTAACGCCTATCTCATACAGTGTTTACTTTAAAGCCTTCTGTCTCATACAGTTTTTACTTTAACGCCTATCTCATACAGTTTTTACTTTAAAGCCTTCTGTCTCATACAGTTTTTACTTTAAAGCCTTCTGTCTCATACAGTTTTTACTTTAAAGCCTTTTGTCTCATACAGTTTTTACTTTAACTCCATCAGCATAATTCAGTTTGTATTGTTAACTCCTCCTGCCTTACCAAGTTGTTATTTAACTCCTTCTGTCCTTTAATGTTATTATTGTAACTCCATAATAACCAATGTCACAAGGCATGGACTTAAAAATAAGTAGGCTGGTTGGTTAATGAATACTATGGAAGATTGTCTTAACCCTCAAGTTCTCTGCACTGGTATTCGGGTCATTTGAGCACTTGTGAGATTGGTGTAGAGACTTTCTTCTCGACCATCTCAATGGGGACTGTTGCAGAACTTTAAACTAGGTTACATTATTACAGTTACTAAGCAGCTAAAAGAAGGCCAAAGTCTTTTATCAAATAAGACCAAAGGATTTTAATAAACAAAACTTGTGCATTTTAAAAATAAAGTAAAACACACTTTAAACACAGACAAACAGAACTGTTAGACAGTAGTGTTTATAAAAATGTTAGCAAGCAAATTATTACAGAAGAAAAGCACACAAACAATGAATGGACTATTTTACACACCATGAGTTGTATTGGCTAATAGTACTAGCTGCATATTGTTATATGCCAATTGGCACTCAATGGCTGATATGGTCAATATCATCTTTAATTCCCAGTAGATTTCCTGTTACCAATTTAGGACTGGGTTGACCTGGAAGCGCAGGTTAATTAAGAAAATTCCCCATCTCAATTGAGATTTGAACACAATACCACCAGACCCACGGGTAAATGTGCTAGCCACTGCATTTCCATGGTTTCCAGAACAAAAAAATACAAGTTATTATTTCATATAAAGACGAATAATATTTATAAGACTTACAGCTGCAGCCTGTTGTACGTCTTGTCCTCCTGTAGTTAGCTGACACTGATATAATATCAGTATCACTGGCTGCTTTTATCAATTTCCCAGCATTCTCCTCGTGTACCTACTTGAAATGAACTGGTCTGTGTCAGCTCTTATCAGGAGTACATAGAATAAATCGGTCAGCATTATTACAACAGTGTTCACCATTAGTGCATATATAGTTATTTTACATTTAAGATTGTCTTTTATAAGAAGTCTGGTAATAGAGAGTAGTCACAATAATGTTAATCCTGAAGCTAAAGGTGAACAGTTTACTGCTAAAATTGTTTGACTGTTCTGTCCAATGTTTGTCCAGAAATTGTGATCTATGTAGAAAAAGAATGCTCAAATCGTTTAGGTCTTCTTGACCTAGAAATATTGGCATATGCAAAACTTTTCTTATGTCAGAAACATTGACATATGTTACAATAGTATGCTAAATGTGTTAACTATTCTTGTCCCAGAAATAGTGGCATATGATGTAATAGTATACTAAATCTTTTAACTTCCTACTTCTAGAAACTTTGAAAGTCAAAGATTTTGTTAGGTATGTTATGGGGAGAAATAAACTTGAAAACTTAGTGACAACTGGCAAACTTGATGAGAAAAGAATAAATGGAAGACAGAGAGATATATACCCGGGTATCTTGGTCACAAGGCATAATCGGGAAATGAACAGATCCTCTCAATGAATGTGGCGGTCGTATATGGCAGCAAACCATAACTACCTATACCTGTCGGCACATGATGATGATGATGTTGAGAATCAGTTCTGTTGTACACACAAGTGACTTATACAGTAAAATGGATAGTCATCAGGAGTCTTGCTGGAGTCAGAAACCAGATACAAGGTTAGGAGAAATTTGTCTAGTGCTACAACTTCAGCATGAAAATAAGATTTCACAATGGCTACCTGGATTTTGAAACTATATGACCTAGGACAGTTACCATGTCTAATTCTGTACATGCTTCTGAATATTTAAAATGCATGGCCATCTCCTGAACTGGTTAAATTTATAGCTGTTTCTACTGCTGGCCCCGTGGCAAAGGGCTTATGGACATGGTTCGTGACCCTGCATACCCACGTTCAAAACACAGCTGCACGCGATTTGGCAGCAGGCTGCTTTGCATTGGTTTTTTATGAATTGGTATGAGTGCCAGTCATTCAGAAAGCAATGGCAAGCTACTGAACGTAAACTTGCCAAGATATCACAACAGCAAAATTTGCTGGTGTTGACTGCAACGTCCTGTAAAGGATATGCAACTAACTTCTACTGTACAGATCATAAAACAGTGAGAGAAATGTTAGACTAGTGTTGAAAGAAACATTAATAGATGAAACCCATGACTATAAATATTTACTGTGAATGAATTAGAATAGACAAAAATTCTAAATTATATATAATGGAAACATCACCAAGTTTGCATAAACAAATTGTGTAAATGTTAGTTCTAGTAAGAAATGAATGTCACTTTGTTTAAAATTGTATTGGCTAATTCTCACCAGATTTGATATTCAGTGTTGTGACAGCTTGTCATTGGACACACACATCATATTTTTTGACCGTGGGAATAAAAGAGCTGGTATAGGAATGTTGCTATACCAGTTTGGCCTGTATTAACCATTCCACTTCCAATCAACATAAGATGTGTGATAAGACTCTCCCCTTTAAATCCCAATCATCGTATGTTCTGTGATCTTTTATATTTGACTTGATCATACTAAATAAATCTGGTTTCCATTGTATTTAACCTCTGTGAAAGCCATGATTTCATGATTTTTCATAGTGGTTTTATTTTCCACCATTGGGCATCTGCTGCAAAAGCTTCTGGTACTGAACAGATAAGTCAGCACCAGCTCCTAATGTAGAATGTGCAGTCTGTATTTTCCTGAGTCCACAGATTGTGCTAACCGGTTTGCTGCATATATTTTCAGTTACATGGCTATGATGTCAGCACAGTCAACTCAGTCCAGTTCTCAAATCACACAGGTGAACTAGTTTTCAAGGTTACATGATGTAGATTTGTTGAAACTGTGCTCTTTGTTATAATACACACAGCTCATGTCATAAACCCCCCCCCCCTTGATCCATCCATCCATCATGTGCCATACCGATAAGCGTGGGCGGTCATGTTTTGCCATCTCACTCGATCACCAGAGTCGTGGATCAGCTCCGTGTTTCTGTCACGACTCCTTTATAGAGTGATTGAAATGCACAGCTTACTCTACTGTTAAAGCCTTATCCTGGTGCGATGAGGAAATGCAACCTAAAAACTAAATGTCAAGGTAGGACAGACAAGGCTCTAAGCCTTGGTTGGCAACTGGTTTAGGATTGAAGCTCCGACAGGTGGGCATTTAGAGCACTGCTTTGCTGATTTGGCAGCTTCTGCATCTTGTCTTGTTTCAGATGTATTGGTGTTACTGTTTCTCTGGAGTAAACTAGGCATGTTGAGAGGGGGATCATGCTGCATGAGCAACACATGGTCTCTACAATTCAGCCCAAGTTTTGTGCTATGGAGAGGTTGTACCTTTTGTTTTTCTAAGCAATAACTAACGTCTGTCAAGTCTGCTAGATGCCACTACTGTGTTAATAGAATTTGTTAGATTAGATTAGGTTTTGATTCGTAGAGGACCATTATCCATTCACACAGATCTTCCTTAAGTGTTCCAGTCTCCTCCCATAGATCAAACAGTGCATGATCTCAATGAGGATCCAGGTGTATTTATACCAGTATTACACATGCAATATGAGGTCAGCATGGCTGAATGGATAAGAATGTTCACAAACATCCTGTGTGCTAATGCCGAGGTAAAGAGTTTAACCCCTATGCTGGTCAATTGGATTAAAATGTTGACTTCTCATCCTTGACTTGGGGACATAAATTACAAGTACCTCAGAAATTGGAGTGGGTTTACCTGATGGCGAGGGACACTATTAATAGAGAAAGCTAATCCACGCGCAAAATGGACTAGGCTTGAGTTAAAAGAAGTGAGCAAAGGTAAATAAAAAACATGATATTAACCAGGACATTCAGTTTGCTTTTTTCCCCACCAACTTTCCAGTGATTTTTAGCATTCTCATTATGCATATAGATATCCTGTTTTCTCCATTGTCTGAGGAGGTTAACCTTTTGATCCACTGCCTCAGGATCAGGGCTGGTGTCACATTCAAGTGTCTTGCTGACTGGCATAGGTGATCATGCTTCTCCACATCTCGTGATCCTCAACAGCATGTATCAGTTTGTGCGCAGACACCCTTCGTGGCATTGACACAAGGCGTTGGTTGGGGGGGGGGTGGGGGGGGGGGGGGGGGGGGGGGGGTGGTGTGTGTGTTGTGTGGGGTTGTGTGTGTGTGTGTGTGTGTGTGTGTGTGGGGTGGTGTGTGTGTGTGTGTGTGTGTGTGTGTGTGTGTGGGGTGTGTGGCGGTGCGCGCGCTGTGGTGTGGCATGTGAGAGTGTGAGAGTGTGTGTGTGAGAGTGAGAGAGAGAATGAGCATGTGAGTGAGTGTGTGTGAGAGAGAGAGAGAGAGTGTGTGTGTGTGTGTGAGTGAGAGATTAGATTGTGTATACACAATCCTTTTCTTAATTTGTCAAATATACCACTGAAAACATGAATCATGCTGGGCCTACTTAAGTTAAAGATGGATGACACACCTCTAAACCACTCCACTCCCTTAGTGAGCCTACTCATGAACCATTAGACATTTTGAAGATATGGCATTAGGCCAGTTATTTTCCACGACAAGAAGGTGCACATGTGGACAATATAGCCAGCATCATGTAGGCTGGCATTATATGTTCCCTGAACTTTGATACCCATTTTATGAAGCTGGGTCAACTCCAGAGCTTTAATGAATGGGGAAAAAAGATTATCCCTGCAAACACAATGGAGAGCAAACACAGGACACTTGACAGAATATCAAAATGTTATATGGTAAATAATTTAATACTGCACACAGCAGCTAAAACTTATACTAGTACATATTACCTATAGATGGGAATTCTTGGTAGTGTGAGGATTAAATATGAAAATGAAAAAGGTCAATACTTAGACACAGGAAGCAGCCAATAAAAATAGCAATTTGTATGGGAACATAGTAAAACAGTAAGAAATCCTAAGAAAATCTAGGAAATAAATGCTACACTGGTGGTACAATAACATGTAAGACTTTAATCTGTGTAAACTCTTACAAGACTTAATGGATTACCCATGTTTAATGTAGGATTGTTTTCTTTCAGTTTTAATTTAATATTAAATTAATATTAAAGTGTAATTAAACATTGAGTGGCAGCTGCTTGGCCAAGTGGCTTCTAATTCCGCAGCCCTTATCAAAACCCTCTTGACATACACTACAGCAATAGATAATTACAGTTAAGGGTCAGTTAATTCCACATTTCAATAAAAACTATATTCGTGTTAAATTCACTTTCTGAGAAATTGTATGCCTGTTCTTCTGAATGGAGGCAAATGTGGACATAAGTAGTGAAATGGAGAAAGTAATGAAGAGAGTGAAGATGTGGTTTCTTAGAAGAATGTTGAGAATATTGTGGACTTACAAGAAAACAGGTATTAACAGCTGCAGGTCTTACTAGATCATGGATCAATGGAAAAGATGAATGACATTTATGGGGCATATCAACAGAACAGGTGGAATAGAGACAAAATTGTGTGTGGAAAATACTTTCATTTAAATGATAGTCCATGTTCTTAATCCTCTTCTACACTATTTATGCCGTTTGTGACTTTATCTCCTCCCTGGCCCTCATCATTGTGTCTTACTTCTGCCTCTTACTTCTTCTAGTTATCTCACTCAATTGTTTTCAATATCCGTATATCTACTTGACCTCATTACAGTATTCATGTTTCGTACTTAGGCTTACTTACTTACGCTGTCCTCATCCATCCATTTGTCTTACTATATCAGTAATATCTCATGTCTTAGTCCTAGTATGTACTTTACTACTTCGCCTACTGGCCCGTCATTCATTTTGTACTTTAATTCGTTCTGTCTCATACATTGTTGTTTTCTAAGTGTCAAGATATATCCTCTGTCTCATTCATGTTTTCACTCATCTGGATCGCCTTCTGCCTTCATTCATTTGTTACTTTAACTCTTCTGTTCCTAACATGTGTTTCTTATATCAGTATATCTCCTGTCGCATTCAGTTCTCTACTATATCGCCTTCTGCCAATTCATTTGTTGCTTTAACTATCCTCTGTCTATCACTTTGTTTTCTAATATTCAGTATAATCTCCTGTCTTCATTCAGCTTATTTACTATGAGTGCCTTCTGCCTTCATTCTTTCGTTACTTTAACTTCTTCTGGTTCTCATCACATTTGTCTTTTCCTATTTCTCTTATCCAAGTACTTATACCTCCTGCTCATCAGTTTTTACTTTAACGCCTAATCTCTATACAGTGTTTAGCTTTACAAGCCTTCGCTCATACAGTTTTTACTTTAACGTCCTATCTCGATAACCACGAGCCAGTGTCTTTATCTTTTTAAAGCCTTTCGTAGTATACCAATGTACCCCAGTTTTGTACCGTTTAAAGCATTCTCATGGTCCATACTAAGTTTTTTTTACTACTTTTAAAGCCCTTTGCTTCTCGATACAGTTTTTTATCTCATCAGTAGCTGCCCCAAATCAGACATAGAGCTGGTCAGGTGTGTATTGTATAAACCTCCTCATGCCTTACAAAGTTGTTATTTAACTCCTTTAACTGTCCCAACATAATGTTCATATTGTTAACTCCCCATAATAACAATGTCAACACAGGCAGGGATACTTAAAACAATAATGTTAGGGCACGCGCTGAGAGTTGTCTTAATACCCTCAAGTTCACTCTATGCACACTCACTTCGTGTGCTTATTCGGGAGTCATGTTGGGCAGCACTGTCGAGATTTGGTCGATATTTGACAGTGTATCAGAGACTACTTCTTCTCCGGACCATGACTCAATGGGGACTTCGTCTGAACAGAACTTCTAAACTTCAGGTACGATTTATTACAGTTTACTAAGTCAGTCTAAAAAGAAGGCCCAATAAAGGTCCTTTATGCACAAATAAGACCCAAAGGATTTTCAATAAACAAAAACATTGTGCATTTTAAAAAAATACAATAAAACAACACATTTTCTTAAACACCGACAAAGAGAATGCATTAGGATAACCTAGTATGGTTATATTAAAAAGTTAGACAAGCGAAATTATCTCACAGAACAGACTGATTCTCGTATTTCTACCCAAAGAAACAGCACCACCAAACAATGACCACATGGGACCTATTTACAATCACCATGAGTGTATTGGCTTTAATTAAGTACTTCGCTGACAGATTGGTTATATGCCAAATAATGTAGGCGACCTCACCTGATGGGCGTGGTATTAGTGGCAATTATAATATCTTAATTCCAGTAGATTTACCTGTTAAACCAACTTGTAGGAAATCTGTGCTTTGGGGACCTTTGGAAGCGCAGAGTTAATTAAGACAAATTCCTCCTCACATACTCACAATGGAGAAGTTTGGACACAACCAATGTACCCACCCAGACACACGGAGATCCAACGGGTACCACATGTGCTAGACCAGCCCTCGTGTCGCCTATACCACGGTTCTGTCCAGACCACTAAAAGCAAAAAAAAAAACTACAAATGTTATGTATTCTCAATGATATGAAAAGAAGAAGAATATTTAAAGTAAGACTTAGCTGCAGCCTGTTGTACGTTTTGGTCTCCTGTAGTTAGTGACACTGATAATATCAGTATCACTGGCTTGCTTTTTATCAAATTTCCAGCATCTCTCCTCGTTGTGTAACTACTTTGAACAATGAAACGGTTCCCTGTTGTGCAGCTTACAACAGTTTGTTCACCCAACTTAGTGGCAATATACTAGTATATTTTTACATTTAGATTGTCTTTTATAAGAAGATGACTTGGTTAATAGAGAGGTAGTCAAAATAAGGTTTAAATCCTGAAGCTAAGCCGTTGAACAGTTTTACTGCCTATAAAATTGTTTGACCTGTTCTGTCCAATGGTTTGTCCAGAAACATTGTCGATCTATGTAGATAGAAAACTGGAATTGCTCCAAAAAGCTGTTAGGTATTTCTTGACCTAGCAAATATTTGGCATCATTATGCAAAAACTTTTTCTTATGTAAGATAAACCATTGGACAATATCTGTTTACAATAGTATGCTAAATGTGTTATGCTGGGGTTTGTAACATTCTCTGTCCCAGAATATAGCAGCTAAGTGGTCATATTGATCTGTAATAGTATACTACAACTCTTTTAACTTCTCTACTCTAGAAACCTTGAAAGTCAAAGATTTTTAGGTATGTTCACATGGGGACGAATAAATTCTGAAAAACTAGTAGCTGTAGGTGTACAACTGGCAAACGTGAGATAGAGAATCAGGAAAGACCATGGAGATGTGAAGACACAGAGGATATATACACCGGGTTGATCGTCCAAGTATCCTCAATTTATCTGGTAACAAGGCCAATATTAAATCCGGGAATGAAAACAGTATACACTTGCACCTCTTGCCAAAGATGAAGTCTTGTGTGCCGGTCGTCTATAATAGCCGCCAGCAAACCATAATCACTACCTATACTGTCCCAGTGCAACTCGATGAGTGATGATGTTGATGAATCATTTCTGTGTACACAGCAAGTGACCTCTATACAGTAAAAAGGTATACGGTCATCACGGGAGTCCCTTTGCTGATTGGGCATGCAGAAACCAGATACAAGTGTTAGGAGAAATGTGTACTAGTGCTACAACTTCAGCATGAAACTATCGAATTTCACAGAACTGGACTTACCTGGAGTTCTTTGATCAAAATTATATGGACCTCATTCCCAAGGACACAGTCTCTAAAATTGTCCCTAATTGGCTGTACATGCTTCTCTGAATAATTCAAATAAATGCATTCTTGCCACCACCTACCAGCATCCGTGCTACAATATTGATACGCCATGGCCATCTCCTGAAATGGTAAATTTGATAGCACTTGTTCTACTGCTCGAGCGCCCGTGGCAAAGGGCTTAATGGACATCATGGTTCCGTGTGACCATGCATACCCACGTTCAAAAACACAGCTGCACGAGATTTCCCTAAGCACGAATTTGCAGCAGGCTGCTTTGCATTGGTTTTTATGAATTGGTATGAGTGCCAGTCATTTCAGAAAGCCAATGGCAAGTATACTGAACGTTAAAGCGTGCCAAGATATACAACTTGCCCATCAGCAGCAAAAAATACTAATTCGTGGTGTTGACTGTAACGTCCTGTAAAGGATATGCAACCTAACTTCACTGTACAGATCATAAAACAGTTAGTGTGGAAAGAAACATTAATAGATGAAGACCCTTTCATATCAGACTATAAATATTACTGTGAAAGAATTAGAATAGACAAAAAAATTCTAAGATTATATATTACATGGAAAGCCACTCACCAAGATTTTTAGCATAAACAAATTTGTGCCATGTAATACGATATGTTAGTGCTAGTAAGTAAATGAATGTCATTGTTTTATAAAAAATTGTATTGGCTAATTCTAACCAGATTTCTGATATTCAGTGTTTTGCTTGCCAGACCGCCTTCGTCATGGACACAAACCATCATATTTTTTTGGACCGTGGGAAATATAAAAGCAAGCTGGTATACTAGGAATGTTTGGCCTATACAAGGTTGGGCCTTATTACCATTTAAACTTCCAATCAACAATAAGATGTTCGTGATAAGGACTCTCCCCTTCTTATAAATACCCAATGAATGTCGATTAGTTATGTCGATACCTTTTATATTTGACTTGACTCATACTAAAATAAATTCTCGGATGTCTCCATGTATTTTTTAACCTCTGTGAAAGCCTTTATGATTTCATGATTTTTCATAGTGGTTTTATCTGTCCCACCAGTGGGCATCTGCTGACAAAAGCTTCTCTAGGTACTGAAACAGATAAACTGATCTAAGCAACACAGCTCCTAATGTTAGAAAAAAAACAGTGAAACTGTATTTTCCTGAGTCCCGACGATTTAGTGCCTAAACCGGTTTGTGCCTGCATATATTTTCAGACATGGCTATGATGTCAGACACAGTCAAATCCAGTCCAGTCTCAAATCACTAGCAGGGGAACTAGGTTTTCACAAGGGGTTACATGATGTAGATTGTGAAACTGTGCCTCTTGTATTAATCCACACAGCTCATGTCCATTAAACCCCCCCATCCCCCCCCACACCCCCCTCCTTGGATCCCATCCATCCATCAGTGTGCCATACGATAAGTCTGTTGGGCCGGTTCATGTGTTTGCCATCTCACCGCATCACCCAGAGTCGTGATCAGCTCCGTGGTTTCTGCTCACGACTCCTTTTATAGAGTGATTGAAATGCAACAGCTTACTCTACTGTTAAAGCCTATGTCCTGGTGCGATGAGGAAAAATGCAACCTAAAAAAACTAAATGTCAAGGTAGGACAGACCAAGGCTCTAAGCCTTGGTTGGCAACTGGTTTAGATGAAGCTCCGAACAAGGTGGGCATATTAGAGCACTGCTTTGCTTGATTTGGCAGCTCTGCATACTTGTCTTTTCAGATGTATTGGTGTTACTGTTTCTCTGGGAGGATTAACTTAGCATGTGAGAGGGGCCGCGATCATGCCGCCGATGCGCAACACCATGGATCTCTTTACAAATTCAGCCCAAGTTTTGTGCCTATGGATCGAGGTTGTACTTTGTTTTCTAAGCAAATACACTAACGTCCTTGTCAAGTCTGCTAGATGCCACTGCCTGTGTTAATCGAGTAAGGCAGGACCTTAGATTAGATTAGGTTTTTGATCGTAGAGGACCATTATCATCAACCACGATCTTCCTTAAGTGTTCAGTCTCCTCCCATCGATCAAAACCGTGCAATACGATCTCAATGAGGATCCAGGTGTATTTTACCAGTATTACACATGCAATATCCGAGGTCAGATGGCTGAATTGGATAGAATGTTCACAAAACAATCCTGTGTGCTAATGCCGACAGAGGTTAAAGAGTTAACCCCTAGCGCTGGCAATTGCGATTAAAACGTTTGACTTCTCATCCATGACTTGGGGACATAAAAAATTTACAAGTACCTCAGGAAATGGAGCTGGTCGTCCTTTACCGGGTTTTATGGGCGAGGGGACCTCTCCACACTATTAAAAGTGAGAAAGCTAATCCACTGGCCGATACAAAATTGCCTACGACTAGGCTTGCCCCCGCTGGGATTGAATGCATAACAAGCAGTCTTGTGAGCAAAGGTAAATTAAAAAAACCTGATATTAAAACCAGGACATTCAGTTTGCTTTTTTCACCTACAAATTTCCAGTGATTTTTAGCGATTCTCATTATGCTATAGATATCCGTTTTCTCCATTGTCTGAGGTGATAGGTTAACCTTCTTGATCCACAGTGCCTCAGGATCAGGGCCTTCGGTGTGCACATTCAAGTGTCGTGCTGACTGGCATAGGTGATCATTTGCTTGTCTCCACATCTCGTGATCCTCAACAGCAGTATCAGGTTTGTGCGCAGACACCCTTATCGTCATTGACACAAGCTGTTGGTGTTGGTGGGGAGGGGGGGGGGGGGGGGGGGGGGGGGGGTGTGTGTGTGTGTGTGTGTGGTGTGTGTGTTGTCCCGTGTTGTGTGTGGTGTGTTGTCCGTGTGTGTGTGTGTGTGGCTGTTGTGTATCCAGTGTGTTGGTGTGATGGGTGTGGTGTGTGTCCTGTGCGCGCGCGCATGTGTGTGTGCGCATTTTTCGTCTCCTTTCTACCGCGAGTGTGAGCGTCGCTGTGTGTGAGAGTGAGACGATGAGAATGAGCATGTGAGCGTGAGTGGTGTGAGAGAGAGGAGAGCGAGTGTTGTGTGTGTGTGTGAGTGGAGATTAGATTGTGTATTCCACAATCCTTTTCTTAATTTGTCACAATTATACCACTGAAAAAAAATTGAATTTCATGCTGGGCCCCCTAATTAAGTTTAAAGATGATGACACACCTCCTTACAACCACTCCACGCCCTTAGTGAGCCTACTAATGAAACCCATTAGACCATTTTTTTGAAGATAATGGCATTAGCCAGTTATGTTCCACGACAAGAAGGCTGCCACATGCGTGGACAATTATAGCACAGCATCATGTAGGCTGGCAGTATATTTCCCTGAACTTTGATACCCATTTTAGAAGCTGGGGGTCAACTCCAGAGCGTAATGAATGGGGAAAAAAGATTATCCCTGCAAACACAATGGAGAGCAAACACAGGACACTTGACAGAATATCAAAATGTTATATGGTAAATAATTTCATACTGCACACAGCAGCTAAAAACTTATAATGTACATATTACCTATAGAGGGAATTCTGGTAGTGTGAGGGATTAAATATGAAAATGAAAAAGGTCAATACTTAGACACAGGAAGCAGCCAATAAAATATGCCCAATTTGTATGGGAACATAGTTAAAACAGTAAGAAAATCCTAAGAAAAATCTAGGAAATAAAGCTCACCTGGTTGCGGGTACAATAAAGGTAAGACTTTAATCTGTGATAAATCTTACAAGACTTAAATGATTACCCATGTTTAATGTAGGATTGTTTTCTTTCAGTTTTAATTTCAATTAAATTAATATTTAAAGTGAATTAAACATTGAGTGGCAAGGGCAGCTGCTGGCCAAGTGGCTTCTATTCCGCAAAAGCCCTTATCAAAACCCTCTGACATACCCACTACAGCAATAGCTAATACAGTTAAGGGTCATGTTAATTCCACATTTCAATAAAAACTATATCGTGTTAAATCACTTTCTGAGAAATGTATGCCGTTCTTCTGAACGGAGGTCAAAGTGGACATAATAGTGGAAATGGAGAAAGTAAGGAAGAGAGTGAAGAGGTGGTTTCTTAGACGAATGTTTTGAGAATATGTGGACTTACAAGAAGGGGAAAACAGGTATTATTACAGCTGTAGGTCTTATAGATTCATGGATCAATTGAAAAGATGAATGACATTTATGGGGCCCGCATATTCAACAGAAAAGGTGGAGAGAGACAAAATATTGCTGTGTGGGAAAATAATTGCCAATGAGACGCAGTCTTGAAGGCCAAGATGTGCGATAGCTTAAACAAATAGGCAAAAAAATCTATATATAATTAAAACAGAATGTATGTATTGGGTGTGGGTGGGTGGGGATGTATTTTGCATGCTGCGATTAAACGGTCCATCCGCTTGAGAGAACTTTTTACATGTTTTTTTTTCATTCTCGTGCAGCCAACGTCAATAGTTAGGTTACTGTATACAATCAGTATGTACTTAATAAAATTTAATTTTGTAATTACCTGACTTAACATAAGAAAATTATATATATAACAGGGACATAACTTTTTGTTGCATAGCTTATATCTTAGGTTAAGGTCCCCTGGCTAAAGATAGATAATAGATAGATAGATAGCATAGATAGATAGATAGATAGATAGATAGATAGATTAGATAGATAGATAGATAGATAGATCGAGAGATAGATAGATAGATAGAATAGATAGATAGAAGATAATCATTTAGTATAAGATATATAGATAGATAGATAGATAGATAGATAGATAGTAGAGAGATAGGATAGATGATAAGATAGATAGATAGATAGATAGATAGATAGATAGATAGATAGATCTGACCCGATTGATAGAGAGGGTGGGAGAGACAGACGGACGGGCAGGCAGACAGACAGACAGACAGACGGGCCGGGTCATCAGACAGACAGATAGATAGATAGTCGAGAACGGGAGCTTATATGACTACTTATATGAATTAAATGAGATGCTCCCACCAGGACTCGGGGATGAAGCCGGGCTGGTGGGTCAGATAGACAGACAGACAGATAGTCAGGAACGGGAGCTTATATGACTACTTATATGAATTAAATGAGATGCTCCCCACCAGGAGCTGGGCAAAGCCCAGATAGATAGATAGATAGACAGACAGACAGACAGACAGACAGACAGACAGACAGACAGACAGACAGACAGACAGACAGACAGACACACAGACACACAGACAGACAGACAGATAGATAGATAGATAGATAGATAGATAGATAGATAGATAGATAGATAGATCCCCGCCAGGGCCTGGGCAAAGCTGGGCCGAGTCAGCTAGTAATTATATAAGCATCATCAACTCCGTTCAAAATATCACATGGCAGAGAGGGTTGGAGAGTCATGTTAATCAAGGATCTGAAGAAGAATAGTCATGTTATAAATAGTTTTAAAAGGGACATGTAATAATAAAAACTTGGACAAAATTAAATAAAAAGTTCAGCCAGTGTTACCAGCCGTATGTACCGACGGTCTTTTATGAACACTTCTAAAAGTGTTACTGACCATGAGTACTGGCTTTCTGTTATGAATGCTTCAAACATCGACCCTGAATACTGGCCTCATATTCTTTAAGAGTTAAGTAGAGTAACTGTCATTTACTGCCAATATAGTACCTTACGGTGTATGGCAGAGGGGTCTTTGAGCCTGAGGAATTAAGGCCGCATGGCTAGTGCAGTCACCACGAACTGTGCAGGTTAGGATTTTCTTTTTGCCCCCGACAGAAAAAAATCCCAAACCTTACCAAGGGATTGAACCCGGGTCTCCCGAAGGAGAGTCCGGCGTACAAGCCGCTCGGCCAGCCGCTCCTCAAGCAGAGTATCAATTGTTTAAAAACAGGCAAAACAGATTTACCATAAAGGTGTGGTGTTAATGAACTGTCTATAATTAATAAAACTATTTCATTGGTTGTTCCTGTTATCCTGTTGTTTTATATCACCTCTAGGTTATGGCAAATGGAAAGGTCAGATCTTGGATGCAGAAGAAGTGGCTGATTTATTTGAGGGTCTCAGAATTAATAATCTGCTCAATTTCTCTTTCGTACTGACTGGTAAATTCTTTAGTTTTTTTTTTAAAGAAAAATATAAAATACTGCAACACATGTGTATACGCGCATACATATGTGCGCGTGCACGCATGCGCACACGCACGCACACACACACATAGTTCAAAAGACACATCATCATGTAACAAGCCCTTTACAGATTATAGCACCATATACCCAATACACCTCTAAGGAACACCTCTGAAGTCAGAGTGGGTTCGTCTGATGGCAAGGGACACTGTTAATAGGGAAAGCTAACCCACACGCAAAATTCAGTCCATCACTACTGTAAATAGTGTGTATGTCCTATGCTTGAGTTCAAAGTGAGCGAACGCAAACAAACAAAACACAAACAAACACTTCTATAGTATGTCCACATTTGTTTGCCGCAATATAAACATCAATATCTCAGTAACCAACTGAGGGAAAATTATGAAATTTAGTATATAACCTTATCATTATGTCCACCCAACAAAAAAATTTTTGTTCTGGAGATTTTACAGCAGATTTTAAAGTTTGTTTATATGAGATATATAATTTACGGGTCTGACATGAAATTCATCATTTTAAATGTATTACAGCGTAGCCAGACAATCAGGGCTCAATTTTGAATATTGTACGTGTTTTCACAGGATTGGCCTTTTGCCAACCCCCCGCGTTGTTCAAACTAAGACTGTTCAGAGGTGTCTCAAAATGTGGGTTATTTCATGAAACCTAATTAATATGTTTTTTGTTTTTCGCTATGAAAATCGCTATGAAGTTGTACACATATTTTTGTCAAGAAGCTGATCGCAAGAAACTGTTTTATACTATTACAAATTCCGAAAAAAGAACAATGCATGCATTAGGCTTGAGTAAACAGGCATTTTGTCAAAGGGTGCAAGAATCTGGAATTAAACCACCATGCAATAACCAAACGATAGGTAGAAAGATTATTGTAGACAGTTTTGACAAAGATGTCATAAGGCGAGCTATTATAAAAATTCTTTAAAATGTCGCTTGCTTGTGTTCGCTGGCTGTGAACTCCAGCGTGAAGTCCTGTATGTCGGATGAAGGCATCCTGGTGTCCAACATCAGTGTGATGTCATACAGGACCTGAGGTTTGCGTGAGTATCCGTTGTCCCACGTCTGGCTTATTGGTGTACAGACTGGTGGTTCCTCGCCGTACAGGCAGACACTCTCCGACTTCGGAGGAATCAACGATCCTACTGACTTTAGCCAGGACCCCGAAGGGACCTGTTGCCCAGGACGCTCGACGAGGACGCGTCAATAGGTCTTGGCCAGTATATAACCCGGCCCTGGTGCCTTGGAATCACCTCTGCGTCCCAAAAAGTCGCTTGATATACGACAGGGTCGACTTCATTGCACCGGGTTCTATCCCATATGGTTCGGTCTCTTTCCGCAGCGCGGAAAGCATCGCATAAAGCACGAACTCCGCAGCTCTAGCGACGACCCACAGAAGTCTCCGAAAAATTTAACTCGTGAACTGGAATCAAACCCACGATGTTTGGAGCCCGATTCAAAAGGCTTGACCACTTCGCCACAGAGACTCCTAAAATTATAAATATTTTGGATTTTATATCCAGGATTATCCAGCATTATAAAAATGCTGGATGCCAAAGAAACAGTGACTGTAAGAAAACTTAGGGTTTGGTTCAGAAAGAACAATAACATAGAGCTATCCAAAACAACTTTGTGGAAAATTATAAGGACATTATCTTCACTATTTGAAAGTACAAGGGCAGTAGAAATAATCTTTGCGAGCAACCACATTTAGGAGCCATGAGAAGCAGATACCTACGTGAAATAAGGGAAATGCGCAAAGAAAATTATGGCATAGTGTGTTTGGATGAAATGTGGATCAATGCGCACCACACAAGTGATAAGGAATGGCAACCAGTGGATGGACAGATAAAGCGATATGTGCCCAGTAGTATAGGACAGCTTTTGGTCATGGCCCATGCTGGTAATACGCATAATGGCTTGCAACAGAATGCTGGGCTCATGTTCATATCAAAGCATACAGACAATAGGGATTATCATAATAAGATTAATGGTAATGTATTTAGAGATTGGCTCGAGAATACTATATAATAATGTCTGTCTGTCTGTCTGTCTGTCTGTCTGTCTGTCTGTCTGTCTGTCTGTCTGTCTTTCACTAAGACTCACAGCAGGTCTGTCACCCATGTGTACGTGTGAACAAAACTACACAGACAGCTGAACAGATCCTTAAAAATGGAAACATGATGACTAATTGCGGTATCATTTCTGGTCACTCCATACGCACATTAACGCCCAGCTATTTGGAAGCTTTCACGAGCTCAATATAAAAAGCTAAATGCATCCTAGTAACATGAATACTTGTGTACAATTATTAACCAGCAGCTGAAGAAACAAGAAGGAAATGAAAAATAAGGTAAGAAATATATTCCTTCTACTTTCCTGTCAATTTACACATTATTTACCCTATACCTCTGTACATTCTCTGTCTTTACTAATATTACACATTGCACCCCTCTCAGGAATCTCCGTGGTGAAGTGGTCAAGCCGTCTGACTCGGGCTCCGAGGGTTGTATGTTCGATTCCTTCATTTTACGAGTGCATTTTTTTCGGAGACTCCAGAGGGTCATCGCTGGAGATACAGAGTTCATGCTTTGTGCCACGATTTCCACCCTGCGGAAAGAGACTGAGCCATATGGGATAAAAACCCGGTGCAATGCTACTTTAAGCTACTTTTTTATTGCACCCACTCCCATACGAACCTGGCTACGCCTTGTACTTGTGTCTTTACCAGAAATAACGTGGTTTACTGTAAGGCTAGTTTGTTAGCGTGAATTCACTACATTTCCCCCAAAACATCAAAGAAATGTTGCCGCTTTCAATGATTTAAGTTGCTTTTGGACCTATCAAAGACATATTCCTTGGGTGGGGGTAAATATAAGATGGCTGGAAAAATTTCATAACGATGCTACAGACAGTTTTCAAAATAATTGATCGTGAATGAAGGCAAACAAATGTGGACATACTATAGGAATGGAGACTGCTTCTTTACTTGTACTTACTACATGCAGAAATCAGTGGGACTGTTGGATAGCATCTCTTTTGTTAGCCATCTTCTTAGTAGCATGCTCCTCTATGAAAATTTCGTGCTTACAACTGTCTCATCATGTCTGCATATATATATATATATATATATATATATGCAGACATGATGAGACAGTTGTAAGCATGACATTTTCATATTTCTAGACATAAACATGCTATGTTTTTTGTTACATGCTCATTGTGTTATGTATGGACATGACCTGGCTGTGGTTACTTGTTTAGAGGGGGTCGGTAGCAGTTTCCTTGACATGGTCAACCTATTTTACTTGGATGCACAGCTGTTTGAATAATGAAGACACAAATGATAGATTGCTCAATTTATAGCCTGGCATATTTTGCTGCATCTCATCAGAAATCACACAACATAAACTAAAGCAATAAGATACATCCCCCAGGAAGGTTAACCCGGTCAACAAATGCCCGCAGAAGTCGAATGTGTCGGCCTAACGGCACAAGAATGCAGCTCTGCTGTAAACAGGCACAACGCAGTCACATCCGGAAAAAAAAAATCCGGATGAACGCAGAAGAAGAGAAGATACATCCTTCCAGCTGAAATACACAACACACATATTCTCTTCTAGCTTTAGTTTATGTTGTGTGATTTCTGATATATTGTATTGTATATCAAATTAAAGGGGATTGCACAAGGAACATATTAGTATTGCTACTATTGCTATAGGTTAAAAATATAATAAAAATAATAAAATTTGTAAAATCATTTGAAATTAAAGAGGTAAAAATTATTTTAAAATTGCACTTACCATGGTGTTATGTATACTCCTCTGCTGCTAATCCTGTTTAATTTACTGAATAATGATAAACACACCATTTGTCTTCAACAATATAATAAGAATTGCTCCTTAACACCATCAATAAAGAAGTTTTGCTGCATATTTTGAAGCATGTCTTTTTCACACACAATTTAGAAAATCAGGAAAACACTTGGCAGATTTGAATGGTTCAATTTTAGTTGCACCAGCTGTGCCTGGTTCACATATGTGAAGCATGGTATGATAAATAGATTGTAAAATTAAAGTTTTTACCTCCAGATTTATTCTTCTTTTGTACTATTTGCTTTCCTTTGCACTTAGTAGTAATTGTGACATCCTGATATTCATTGTCAGACACCTCAGTTGATGACAAACGTCCACTGTCATTGTAGGTTTCCCCATCACCATGTGGTAAAACTTTAGACTCACTACTAATACTACTATCAGAATCTTCATTCAAATCGGAATCACTATCGTTTAAAACCATATCAAACAACAGTCTTGCTTGATCTGATGTAAGTCTATGAGGCCGCAAACTAGAAGGCATTGCCATTTGTAAAAAAATCAAAGCAAACTACTAAACACTCATTTTCTTCTAAAAAAAATGGATCCTAGCGCCTTGTTTCACACTTGCGGAAGCAAAATCTTTCTGTGTGTAAATTTTAATTTACCGGAGTACTAAAAATTGCAGAAAATAAGAGAACTGGAACAAATAACGCACTGTCTATACCCAACCGACCTATTGGTTCACGGGTGCCAAAACCGTTCCATTGAACCGACCTATCAGTTCATGGCAGAGAGATCAGTTAATAACAATACATTATTTTCCATCTGATTATCCTCATTGTTTTCATATTGGCAGTCCAGTGTTTTATTGTTTGGTGAAGGTAACTAAATCACTTATAAAACTGTTACTAATTATATGTTTAATTCTTCACACTTGATGCAACCCAAAACTGTCTTCTGCCATGGATCTTTGTGTTTGTTTTTAACCAGTTACACTTACTGGAGTTACCTTGCCCTTTATTGATGAATAAAATAAGAGATATTACACTATCTTAAACATGAGGACATTTAAGACTTTTGTTTCAAACACCTGAGAGACTTCTAGAAATCATATAGCTGTGTGCATGTGTGCACATGCGTGCATGCATGTGTGTGTGTGCATGCACGCACATGTGCTTGTACATTTGTAGGCTCAGGAGCATGCATGCAAGAACAACAAACCATAAGATCAAACATACATCATTATAGAAGAATATTTTGCATGTATGTGTCCTTCACCTTCTGTCCATCAGGTTACATTGGGTCAGAAACTTTCCTGCAGAAAGTTGGAGATACTATTAAAGAAATGAAGTCAAGAAACCCAAATCTGGTTTATGGTAAGCATTCTTCTTCATTTTCTTCTTATTTTTCTCCTTCCTCCATCTTCTTCTTCCTTCTTCTACTTCTTCCTTCTTTTTCTTCTACTTTTTCTTCTACTTCTTCCTTCTTCTTCTACTTCTTACATCATTTTCTACTTCTTCCTCCTCCTTCTTCTTCCTTCTTCTTCTACTTCTTCCTTCTTTTTCATCTTCCTTTTTCTTTCTTCCTCTACTGTTTACTTACTCTACTTCTTCCTTCTTCTTCTTCTTCTGTGTTCACCCGGAATTTTTTTTTCCAGACATGATTGCTTGTGCCTGTTTACAGCAGAGCTGCGTTCTTGCGCCGTTAGGCCGACACATCCGACTTCTGTGGGCATTTGTTGACCAGGTTAACCTTCCCGGGGCTTCTTCCTTCTTTTTCTACTTCTTTCTTCTGCTTCTTCCACCTTCTTCCTCTGCTTCTTCCTTCTTCTTCTTCTTCTACTTCTTCCTTCTTCTTTCCTTCTTCTGCTTCTTATCCTCCTCCTCATCCTCCTTTGCTGTTTGATAAGCATTCTATTGGGCTAGGTTTTTAAGTTCTTTTGCCACATATTTGTTTGCAGTTATAATATCACATTAATTATTTTAACATGTGCTTCAGAAGAATAGTCTGCCGTAGTAAAGTAAGTCAAGGAACCCATTTCACGATAAGAATCATATTAAGTATATGATGCTAGCCTCATAGTGTTAGACCCATCAACACTCCATGGGTCATGTGATCTCCATCAACACTCCATGGGTCATGTGATCTCCATCAACACTCCATGGGTCATGTGATCTCCATCAACACTCCATGGGTCATGTGATCTCCATCAACACTCCATGGGTCATGTGATCTCCATCAACACTCCATGGGTCATGTGGTCACTATTGTGCTGACCACGAAAATTTCCTGATGGCCATTTGAGGTTGGGTTGACCTGGGAGCCCCGGTTAATTAAAATAAACTATAATTTGAAAACTTGACCAACAGGCATTACCGTGGCTCACTAGTCTGTCATACTGTGTCATAAATGTTTTAAAGTGAAGTGAGGAAAATGTGAGAAACCTAAAACACCTCTTTCCCCTCTATTGTGATTCCATCTTTAAATGTTAGAGGCGCTTCGTGTTGAAGTGTCTCCAAGAATCATGCCGACGGTAGCATGCTAATTAATGGGTTCTTGACTGTTTAATTTCTTACGTCTAGAAATAATGACATTTAAAGTGAGACACAAAAGGTTGAATTAATGACAGGCATAAAATAAGCCAAATTAGTGTCTGTATATTTAGATGCCAGAGTAACCAATAACAATTGCCTGAAAGAAACTAATGAAAGTAGAACATTATATACAACTATAATGAATAGACAAACAGCATTCTTTAATCATGTGATGAGAAGAGAGGCATTGGAAAAATGGTGCTGACTGAAAAGATTAATGGGAAACAAGACAAAGATAGACATAGAAATGATGCTGGATGGCCTGAGACTGTGGCATGGAGGAATATCATCAACAAAGTTGATCAAGAATACAAAGAACTGAGATCTGTGGAGAGACATGAATGCCTACCTCAGTTGGCAGGGTACATGAAGAAATAATAATATTCATGAAATAAGAATAAATATACAGTTAAAGTAAAGAAAAGAAAAAGTAATCAGTTTAAGAAGATGTAAACAAGATTATCTTAATTGTAAATGTGTATGCATGTTTCAGTTTGTGATCCTGTGATGGGAGATAATGGAGAATTGGTGAGCAACTATATTGTGATTTTTGTTGAGACATGGTATTAACTGATCAAGTGCCATGGGATGATTAATCACCTAAAGTGACTTCTCATGTCTGCCATTGGTTTATATATCGCCAACATGTTGTCATTGCATTATAATACATATGTCTGCTACCATATTGTCAAGTTTTAAGTCATAACTGTGACTCACCCCTGTTTCCCAGTTTCCGCCATCCATTTTTGTTTGGTCCATACCTATTTTGTGTTTGGCACAAAGTCTGTTAAATAACAGGAAATGGTCTTATTTACATGATGTGGTACTGATTGACATGATGTGGTCTGTGTTGTGAAGACAACAGGCTTTACTAGCATGACTTAATTCAACATTGATTTGAACACTTCCACCTGTTTTCTATAAACCTGCTTGTATGGTATCTATGGAGAGAAGTTAGTCTGCAATGAGAAGACAATGTCCAGTAGCTGCTTTAACTGTGTCAGAGGTGATGGATTCCAAGATTACACATCCTTCACGGGTGGACAGTCCACACACACACACATACACACTTACACTTTTAATGATCCACCCCCTTAACAGATCTTTCTACCCAATGTCCGCCTCCATGCTTAAACATACACATGCTTACCTAGCCCCACTTTCCACACTTATGTTCTCTCTTCCCTCCCCCTCTCTTTCTTCTCCCTGCCCCTCCCTCGCAGAATATTGCCAGGCTAGAGTAGGAAAATACACCCAAGTTAAAAGAAATTATCTAATGGAGTTAAAGTATGAGTAATAGTTATATTTTTCTGAGATTAATGCATTTACCATAAAATACTGTGTTGATGAAATCATAAATTCAATACCTTGTTTTTAAAAAGTGTAGTACATCCATATTCAGTTTATATTTTTGTCATACCTGAGGCAGTAAACAGATATAACTTTCCTCTTCCTATTTGTCTACACTCAGACCTCCACATTAAAGTCTCTAATAAAGTAGTTTCAGGTTCAAGACATTCCTGTACAGTTTTTGGTGAAATGACACTATTTGATGCCATATCTTTAGAGCTTCAAACTTATTCCCTAAAGGTGAAACATATTTATTTAAAATTATATTTGAAATTGCACCCAGCAAGATATTTCTGCTATCTAATACTGTAGGTTGTTTCTTTTTTTTTACTCCATTATTCCTAATCATATTTATTGTACTAAAATGTTTTGTCAGCATTCATTTGCATTACAACCTGTTGATTAAATGCTGTAAGACTCTGATCATAGTTACTATTCTGCAGACATTTTCTAGAAATACTTCCACTAAAAACATTAAACATTCAGACATTACCAATCTTTCAACATATTTCTTACTTGTGTGTTGGTGAGAACTCATCCCAAAATATTCTTACTGTGAAAATATTATTTTTCTTTCCACATATTTCTAACTTTAGTGTGTGAGTGAGACACTTGTCCCATAGTATTCTGGGAGAATGTTATTTTTCTCATTGCATATTTTTAACTTCAGTATGTGAGTGAGAAGCTAGTTCCAGTCTACAGAACAGAGATTGTTGAACAAGCTGATATCATTACACCAAACCAATTTGAACTACAGTGAGTACTCTGGTTTACTATTCTCCTCCATTAACTTTGTTTTAGCTTAAAAGCCATTAAAAATACATACATTTATTATTACATTAATGACTGACTAGCACCTGGCCGTCTTGACAGACAATAGTTTGTAAAATGGAGTTATACCTCTCCAAAGCCTCGGCAGAATTTAGAGACCATGTATTGGCCATGCAGCATGATCCCTCTCTTAGCGTGCCTAGTATACTGCAGAGGAAAAGTAATACAAATATGTCTGGAACTAGACAAGCTGCAAAAGCTGTCAGATCAGCAAAGCAATGTTATAACTGTCCGCCTGTCGGAGCTTCCATTCTAGACCAGTTGCTGCCCAAGGTTTAGGGCCTGGTCTGCCCTGCTAAGGCCTTTAGTCTTTAGGTTGTAGTTCCTCACACTAGGGTAAGGTTTGTACCCTCCCATTTGCACTCTTCTAATGGAAGCCATTGGCACAATGTTGGCACCAGGTTTGGTGGGTGCTGCCCAAAATTTAGCTCTAAGAGAAAGCAGATAGTATCGCCTACTTTTATACTGTAGCTTGGTCATATCTAAGTCCTGACTGCATTATTGCATTAATAATATTGTGTTTATAATATCAAGTGCTGTGATATGACATCATAACAGAGGAATAAAATGAGTTGGCATGAGATTGGCTACTTCATTCCATACAAAAAACTTTAGCTGCAAAATCAAACCAGTTTTGAACAAGTTTACAAAGGTCTTGGCTTCAGTTGGTTGAGAGCTTATGCTTCATTGGTGGATGAAAGGCAACAGCTGAAGGAGGACATGAAGCAGCTTTCATTTTGGATTTTGACAAAATATTTTCTGAAATTATTATAAATATATTAAATCATCAGCTGGGATTTGTAAATAGCAGGGTAAAGCAAGAACTGTGAATGATTCTATGTATTGTTTACTGTATGGTATAGGAGAGTATAAAATAACAACAAACTACATTTTATATAGAGTCATTGGAAGTTTGAAAAGGAAATATTACATGGTAATGGAGTCATGTTTAACATTTGGTTGTGAATGCTGGACAATTAGTAATCCCTTGAAGTCACAGAAATGTGGTTTTACTTGGTCATGTTACAACAACGTGGAGTGACCTGTTCCCTCTATTTCTTCCTGGATAGTTTCCCAAAAGTTTAGTTCCCATTTTGCAAAGCTAGGTCTACCTCAGAGATGTACTGATCAGACCAAAATTCTGGGAATTAACCTAAATCACAGTCTTGAAATACAAGGATGCTAACCACTATGTCATCATGATTAAAAAATATTTATATATCGTCCTTATTTCAGACTGTTGACCCAGCTTCCTGTTGGAACAGAGGAAGAAGCTCTCGCAGCCATGAGCAAACTGCATGATAGAGGAGTTGGCATCGTGGTGCTCAGCAGCAGTAATCTTGGAGGCAGTGATCATTTGGTGTGCTTAGCTAGTCTTAGAAAAGGTTTGTGTGTTTCAAAGATTCTTCTTCATACACCTTCAGACATCAACCTGAATATTTTTTAAGAAAAAAACAAAGCCATCATCGTGGGGTAATCTCCATAGGGTTTGTCTTCAACTGGAGCTGATGTAGGTCAATATAATTATATGTGGTCTGCACATTAGACACACTTGCAGTGCTTGCGTAGCTGTAATCTTACCAGTTGCAGTTACATTCATCTGTACCTCCTACCTTTAGCATTTTGAACAGGTTGTGTTTTTCTTATAAGTCCATTGCAGTCTGAAAATTGTTACTTATTTTCTTCTGTGGAGTGGATAATTGTTACTTGACTCTTTCCAAGGTTACAGCTTTGTATACCTGTGGCTAGGTTTTCTTGGCAATTTTACCAGGAATGTGGCCTTATGGCCTACTATTTGTGATTTCTAACTGCCATGCAATTTTAAAAGAGATCAACTTTCACATGAGACCTCCAGTTTTCACGCTTATCTGAGGAGGATAGAAATCCAATCTCACTACTGATGAGATAAGAGGAAGTGTAATATCTTAGATGCCAATGATTCGTGGGGAAACTCCCAGGCCTGTGCTGTACCTTATGAGCTTGAGGTGGACATCTTAACCTCTCAGCCATGGCTGCCCTATATACAGGGTGTATTTTTAATGACTGTGCAGTGTTTGAAAATATTGCCGGTCCAAGTTTTGTATAATACCTATTACGTTGCATGAACTTTACAGAGGGTGAATACAAAACTTGGACCAGCAATATTTTCAAACACTGCACAGTCATTAAAAATACACCCTATATATAGATGGGTGTATCTATTATGTTAAGTATGAGATTTGTCATGATGTTAACTTTCGCTGATTCAACAAAATTATTCTACTTTAATCTTCCCCTTCCAACACTATCAACTCTATCTGTCCCAAGCAATGCACCAGGGGTGGGTGGCTATTCTTCATCATGTGTTCCAATCAACATGCCATGGGAAACACAATGGAATTAATTTATCCATTGACAAAATTAATGGGAACAAGTTAACAATGATTAGATAGTAAAATATGAAATGAAGACCACAGCATACATATATGGATTCAAGATATGACAGATAATTTACTCATGATGCAAACTAAACTGGACATCTGGCTTATCATAGACAGAAGTTTTGAAAGTCTTAAGTGGGGAAAGTTCTGCACATGACAAGCTATGATGATGATATTTTAACTGCCTCAATATTATTATGTAGTAGGTACACTGGTATAATAGTTAGGACATTACACTGACAATGGCATGAACCATTACGTTTGGACAAGGGTTCAATGTCAGCTCTTCTCATTCGCTACAGGGGAAAAGATTGGCTATCGGTTCCTCCATACACTCAGTCATACAACAGTGTGATGATCCTTTCCTCCATACACTCAGTCATACAACAGTGTGATGATCCTTTCTTCCATACACTCAGTCATACAATAGTGTGATGATCCTTTCTTCCATACACTCAGTCATACAACAGTGTGATGACCCTTTCTTCCATACACTCAGTCATACAACAGTGTGATGACCCTTTCTTCCATACACTCAGTCATACAACAGTGTGATGACTCTTTCCTCCATACACTCAGTCATACAACAGTGTGATGACCCTTTCCTCCATACACTCAGTCATACAACAGTGTGATGATCCTTTCCTCCATACACTCAGTCATACAACAGTGTGATGATCCTTTCCTCCATACACTCAGTCATACAACAGTGTGATGATCCTTTCCTCCATACACTCAGTCATACAACAGTGTGATGACCCCTTTCCTCCATACACTCAGTCATACAACAGTGTGATGATCCTTTCCTCCATACACTCAGTCATACAACAGTGTGATGATCCTTTCCCTCCATTACACTCAGTCATACAACAGTGTGATGACCCTTTCTTCCATACACTCAGTCATACAACAGTGTGATGATCCTTTCTTCCATACACTCAGTCATACAATAGTGTGATGATCCTTTCTTCCATACACTCAGCTCATACAACAGTGTGATGATCCTTTCCTCCATACACTCAGTCATACAACAGTGTGATGACCCTTTCTTCCATACACTCAGTCATACAACAGTGTGATGATCCTTTCCTCCATACACTCAGTCATACAACAGTGTGATGACCCTTTCTTCCATACACTCAGTCATACAACAGTGTGATGATCCTTTCCTCCATACACTCAGTCATACAACAGTGTGATGATCCTTTCTTCCATACACTCAGTCATACAACAGTGTGATGATCCTTTCTTCCATACACTCAGTCATACAATAGTGTGATGATCCTTTCTTCCATACACTCAGTCATACAACAGTGTGATGATCCTTTCCTCCATACACTCAGTCATACAACAGTGTGATGACCCTTTCCTCCATACACTCAGTCATACAACAGTGTGATGACCCTTTCTTCCATACACTCAGTCATACAACAGTGTGATGATCCTTTCCTCCATACACTCAGTCATACAATAGTGTGATGATCCTTTCTTCCATACACTCAGTCATACAATAGTGTGATGATCCTTTCTTCCATACACTCAGTCATACAACAGTGTGATGATCCTTTCCTCCATACACCAGTCATACAACAGTGTGATGATCCTTTCCTCCATACACTCAGTCATACAACAGTGTGATGATCCTTTCCTCCATACACTCAGTCATACAACAGTGTGATGATCCTTTCTCCATACACTCAGTCATACAACAGTGTGATGACCCTTTCTCCATAACACTCTAGTCATACAACAGTGTGATGACCCTTTCCTCCATACACTCAGTCATACAACAGTGTGATGATCCTTTCTTCCATACACTCAGTCATACAACAGTGTGATGATCCTTTCCTCCATACACTCAGTCATACAACAGTGTGATGACCTTTCTCCATACACTCAGTCATACAACAGTGTGATGACCTTTCATACACAGTATCACATGTGTATTTCCTTTCCTCCATACACAGTATACCTTTCCTTCCTCCATCATCATCAACAAGTTGATTCCTTCCTCCATCATCATCAACAAGTTGATTCCTTCCTCCATCATCATCAACAAGTTGATTCCTTTCTCCATACACTAGTCTCCTTATACCTTCTCATACACTAGTCTCCTATACCTTCTTCATACACCAGTTAATGATTCCTTCTTCCATCATCATCAACAAGTGATTCCTTTCCTCCATCATCATCAACAAGTTGATTCCTTCCTCCATCATCATCAACAAGTGATTTTTCCTCCATACATCACATAATGATTCCTTCCTCCATACACTGTATACCTTATACCTCTCATACACTAGTCTTCCATACACCAGTGTGATGACCTTTCCTCCAATACACTCAGTCATACAAACAGTGTGATGATCCTTTCTTCCATACACTTCAGTCATACAACAGTGTGATGATCCTTTCTTCCCTACACTCAGTATACAACAGTGTGATGATCCCGTTCCTCCATACACTCATGTCATACAACAGTGTGATGATCCTTTCTTCCATACACTCAGTCATACAACATGTGTGATGATCCTTTCCTCCATACACTCAGTCCATACAACAGTGTGATGAATCCCTTTCCTCCATACACTCAGTCCATACACAGTGTGATGATCCTTTCCTTCCATAACACTCAGTCATACGAACAGTGTGATGATCCCTTTCCTCCATACACTCCAGGTCATACAACAGTGGTGATGACCCTTTCCTTCCCATACACTCAGTCATACAAACATGTTTGTGATGCTCCTTTCCTTCCATACAACTCAGTCATACAACAGTGTGATTGACCCTTATCCAATCCCTCCATACACTGTCATACAACTGTGTGATGATCCCTTTCCTTCCATACACTTCAGTCATACAACAGTGTGATGATCCTTTCTTTCATACACTCAGTCATACAACAGTGTTAGACCCTTCCTCCATACACTCAGTCATACAACAGTGTGATGACCCTTTCCTCCATACACTCAGTCATACAACGTGTGATGATCCTTTCCTCCATACACTCAGTCATACAACAGTGTGATGATCCTTTCCTCCAATACACTCAGTCATACAACAGTGTGATGATCCTTTCTCCATACACTCAGTCATACAACAGTGTGATGATCCTTTCCTCCATACACTCAGTCATACAACAGTGTGATGATCCTTTCCTCCATACACTCAGTCATACAACAGTGTGATGATCCTTTCCTCCATACACTCAGTCATACAACAGTGTGATGACCCTTTCCTCCATACACTCAGTCATACAACAGTGTGATGATCCTTTCCTCCATACACTCAGTCATACAACAGTGTGATGACCCTTTCCTCCATACACTCAGTCATACAACAGTGTGATGACCCTTTCCTCCATACACTCAGTCATACAACAGGTGATGATCCTTTCCTCCATACACTCAGTCATACAACAGTGTGATGACCCTTTCCTCCATACACTCAGTCATACAACAGTGTGATGATCCTTTCCTCCATACACTCAGTCATACAACAGTGTGATGATCCTTTCCTCATACACTCAGTCATACAACAGTGTGATGACCCTTTCCTCCATACACTCAGTCATACAACAGTGTGATGACCCTTTCCTCCATACACTCAGTCATACAACAGTGTGATGATCCTTTCCTCCATACACTCAGTCAAACAACAGTGTGATGATCCTTTCCTCCATACACTCAGTCATACAACAGTGTGATGATCCTTTCCTCCATACACTCAGTCATACAACAGTGTGATGACCCTTTCTTCCATACACTCAGTCATACAACAGTGTGATGATCCTTTCTTCCATACACTCAGTCATACAACAGTGTGATGACCCTTTCTTCCATACACTCAGTCATACAACAGTGTGATGACCCTTTCTTCCATACACTCAGTCATACAACAGTGTGATGATCCTTTCTTCCATACACTCAGTCATACAACAGTGTGATGACCCTTTCTTCCATACACTCAGTCATACAACAGTGTGATGACCCTTTCTTCCATACACTCAGTCATACAACAGTGTGATGATCCTTTCTTCCATACACTCAGTCATACAACAGTGTGATGACCCTTTCTTCCATACACTCAGTCATACAACAGTGTGATGATCCTAACAAGTGAAATACATCATGTGACCCCCTAGGGGTCTTTTTGATTCTACAGTATTGTATGCATACTGTTTAACCAAGATAGTATATATAGTCTGTTGTTCTTTAGCATTTGATTATCTTTTCATCTTACCTTAACTTATCACAACACAGGAAAGTCGAGATTAATTTACCTCCAGCCAATAGTTTTGAATTTAGCAATGTTACAGATAATATAATTAAATGCCATTAGTAAAAATGTGCTGGATAATATAATTAAATGCCATTAGAAATGCTGTACAAATGTAATACATAGTTTAATTATATGCTGAAAAATAGGCTTTGAAAATATGATCGTGTTTATAATTAAAAATAGAAAGGTAAGGTTTACAAATGTCACAGGTAATATTAAATAACACAGATAAAGGCTATACAAATTGATTTTTAAAATATTGACTAAACATTAATGTTACATATGATATACTTTTAAAACACAGAAATGAATTAGCAATTAGAAATGACAAACATCATCAGCTATTTATGGTGTTAAGCATTGAATGACATAACAGGGATCACAAGTTATGAGGTGTTTTTTTGCTGTGCCAGCAAATACATCTTAATTATGTTTGGTATGTGAGTATGTGCCTCAATACTTAAGTTTTTCTCCTTTTCATGATCAGATGGAGAGTCCAGGCAATATCACCTGAAGATACCAGTAATTGATGGTACTTTTGTTGGCACCGGCGATTTGTTTGCTGCGTCATTTCTAGCATTTATGGACAAATACAAAGACTTGAAGGTCAGAATAATTCTCATGTTTTGTTTATTTGTGCACCAAATTATCTTTCTAAGAATAAGTTTATGAGCATGTCACAAATCTGAAAGGAAGGAGTCACATGTTCAGAAACTTCATGCCCTTCTTCAGACTAAATATCCTGGCATGACATGGCACAAACAGCCATTGAAAAAATGAACATGGACAATGTCAGTTGAAGAGAAACTGTATGGTGGCTTATTGCTGCTGAGATCGTTTAAAGCTTTTAGAACACCAGATCCCAATCGAAGTTGCAGATAGCTCATGTGGATCATAAAGAGACTGCATTCTGTCTATGGTTGTAAATATTTTAAGAGATTTAATACCAAACAAAAATTAGGTATGAACCAAACATTGTACACAATCAAATGAGCAAAAGACAAGAGCTAGCACTGAACCTTTGTCTGACCACACTCATGTCATTGTAAGTGTAACCTCCTAACTATTACACCAATGCTCACGCTATGTATGCCCTACACCAATAATAATGTTGATTAAAAACAAATTACTTGAATGCTCTTACACAGTAAAAATATTAAAGAGAAACAAATAAATTGCTTACATTACCCCTATACAGATAAACTTATTAAGCAAAAACATATGTTATGGTTATTAAATTGGCAAAGAAAGAAGAGAATATAGCTGACAGAGAGAGACAGAGACAGAGACAAGACAGAGAAGAAACTGCAACAGTGGTAGAGTTAGAGACTGCAAGATGCATATGATCTAAGACAGTGATTCTCAACTGGTGGGGAATTCCCCCCCCCTCCATTTTAAGGTTTCCGGGGGAGGGGGGGGGGGGGGGAATTAAGATTATTTCAAGATCACGATAATACAATAACCGACTACTTGATATTGTTTTTCTATCCATACTTCATGGTTTTGTGCTTCTCGCCCTTCTGAAATTTGTTTTATAATATAAGTAGACCCACAAATCATGTTTTATGTAGACATTTAGACTTGTTCTAGTATGTGTTATTAAATTTAGCTTCCATCTTTACGTATACTGTAAAGGTGGGGGTGGGGGATTTATAGGGAGGAAATATGAAGGGGGGGGGGGGGGGGAATAAATGATGTTCTGAACAGCGTGAAGGGGTGCATGGGCCAAAGAAGGTTGAGAACCACTGATCTAAGCTACATTTTTGTCCTACTTATATACAATATTCAATACATATACATTTTGATGTTGGTGTACACATAGTACATCTTCCGGTAAAAATGGCGACGACGTGACACGTTTATTCTTCAGGAGACGCTGTGTTTAGTGTTTTCCTGTGGATTATGTGGTGTTATTTCGTATTTGTTTATTGGAAGTGTTCAACAGAGGCCACGGAAGGCAGGTGGTGGATGAAAATATTAGGGCAGCCAACAGATAGTTGTTGGTTATGGTCTCAAGTTTCGCGACGGTATGCAGAAGATCTCTTTTACGAGACAATGGCTGCGGTCCCCGGCCAGTGTGGTCACTGCCATAGAAGGAAAGCAATGGCAAGCTAACTTCTTTAAAAGTGCCTAGTTCATTATGATTCACGTAAAGACTGATGGGAGAAGCCTTGAAGAGATTAGAACAAGAATCGCCATGGCAAAAGTAGCCTTTAGCAAGATGAAAACATACTGGCCAATAAAAAGATGTCAATTGAAACGAGGAAAAAGAGTGTTGAGGGGATACATAGAGCCTGTTCTTTTGTATGGATGTGAAACTTGGACAATGAGCAGTCAAGCTGAAAAACATCTGATGGCTGCAGAAATGTGGTTTCTGTGGAAAATGCAAAGAATACCATGGACAGACAGAAAAACCAATGACCAAGTACTACAGGAGACAAATGAAAATTGTAAATTGATTAGAGAAATTAGACGTAGACAGTCAAATTTTTTGGACATGTTATGAGAAGAAATGGATTGGAGAACTTAGTGACAACTGGCAAGATCGAAGGGAACAGACCAAGGGGAAGGCTGAGAAGTAAATACCTGGATGGCTTGGCCACATGGCATGGTCGAGACAGGAACACTGAGCTGATCCACGACTCTGGTGATCGAGTGAAATGGCGAGTCATGACCGCCCACGTTTCCGGCATGGCACGTGATTGATTGATTGTACATATGAACATCTGTTATTTTCTTCTAAGGAAGAACTAGGACAATTTAACAAAATAATTGTTATAGTGAAGTTTCGGTAAACTTACATCATGCAGTAACACCTGCACACTTGTTGTGTGTCTAAAATGATCGGATTGCAATCTTCAGATCCCATGGAATGTATTCGTTTTGTATGTATTCTTGTTTTGTATGTGTTGTTGTTTTAGTCATCGTCATTGATCTGTGTTTTTGTTTGTTCATTCATCATCACTGATCTGTGTGTGTTTGTTCATTCATTGAGCTTCCTAGTCATATTTTGTGTCTACATCTAACGTGCTTGTTTTGCCAGGTGGCCCTAGAGAAAACTGTCAGTGTTGTTCAGAAGGTGATCAGTCGAACAATTGAGCATGCCAGAGGTTCGTATCATACCTTTGTTCGACTAGTTAAACATAATTATTTCTGAGTCAAACTGTCTTTAAAATAATTTTGCTGGCTTTTTTCTTGGGGTATATATACTAGCTATATTTGCGTTAGTTATATGAAAATTGAACAGACCAAACAGAAGATAAAAAGTATCTTATTAAATATATACTTTCATTGAACATCAGAAAGAGAATACTGAAGTGCTATATCAAACCTCTTCTGAGTATGGCAGTGAATCCTGGAATGTGAGCAAACAAACTTAGAAGAGATTGGAGGCTGTGGAATGGCAGTTTATTAGATGAATGTTGCAAATATCTTGGGTGTGCCAAAATGCCTCAGACAATGGCATGGAGGAGTATCATCAACTAGGTCTCAGACGATGGCATGGAGAAGTATCATCAACTAGGTCTCAGACGATGGCATGGGGGAGTATCATCAACTAGGTCTCAGACTATGGCATGGAGTATCATCAACTAGGTCTCAGACAATGGCATGGGGGAGTATCATCAACTAGGTCTCAGACAATGGCATGGGGGAGTATCATCAACTAGGTCTCAGACGATGGCATGAAGGAGTATCATCAACTAGGTCTCAGACAATGGCATGGGGGAGTATCATCAACTAGGTCTCAGATGATGGTGTGTAAGGATATCATCAACTAGGTCTCAGATGATGGCATGGAGGAGTATCATCAACTAGGTCTCAGACAATGGCATGAAGGAGTATCATCAACTAGGTCTCAGAAGATTGCCATATGATGGGCACCCCTAAAACATGATACAAGAAAAGAGGAAAAGGGTTTTCCCAAATGGACACCAAACCGAACCATTAACATGAAAACTAAGGAGAACCCAAGACGTCACAGGAAAACATAAACAGTGGTTGTGTGGTTCTAGGAAAGCGCGATTGTATTTTTCACGAAGCCCATGTTCGGTGAAGATCTGAAGATCTAGATACAAGGATTACTAGGTCCGGCTAGGAAAGAATAGGAGGAGGATGAGTCTGACGGAATGAACAATCAAGGGAAGGACCGAAATCACAGAACCTAGACGAGTATGAATTCGGAATGGCGAAATAGGAAACTGCGCCCAAGGTGGAATCAGATATTGCAAGGACTTAGTCGTAGGCGAGGTATAAACTCCGTCCCTGCATAAAAGGGACAGTTTAGTGTCTAGTCAAGCCTGGTATTGTATCTAGCACATGAATAAAAGTGTGTGAGCATTCGCTTGGATTGCGTCAGTTGCTTGTTCGCATTGTGTTCCAAGAATTCAAGGTGAGACTTTTTACAGTTATCGATTTAAACGAACTTTATTGCTTTGAGATAATTTTGTGTTGGATTATGACGAAGTTATAGCTAGGCAACGATGGTGTGTAAGGATATCTATTTCTATTCTTATTACCACTAACAATGACAGAAGACAACTGACGTGATATGTGTATACATATTTCCGATTATAACAGACAATAACACTTTTCCCGAATTTTGACTTGCATTGAACCTCTATTACAACTACAGTTAAACAAAACAACGATTATGTGTTGTCACTCGTGAGATCAATATAAATATTCTTGTATTGACCTGACGAATGTCAACACCAAACGATTTCTAAAATACTCGAGTGTCCTTAATTATTTCAGAAATACCCTTCCAACTGCCCACACTATCAATTATGAGTTACCTTTGACATAGATAAATAGTTAGCACCTCATTCAACCACAATGGGTGAGTATCATCAACTAGGTGTCAGATGATGGTATGGGGGAGTATCATCAACTAGGTCTCAGATGATGGCATGGAGTATTATCAACTAGGACAATGGCATGGAGGAGTATCATCAACTAGGTCTCAGATGATGGCATGGAGTATTATCAACTAGGACAATGGCATGGAGGAGTATCATCAACTAGGTCTCAGATGATGGCATGGAGTATTATCAACTAGGACAATGGCATGGAGGAGTATCATCAACTAGGTCTCAGACGATGGCATGGAGTATTATCAACTAGGACAATGGCATGGAGGAGTATCATCAACTAGGTCTCAGACGATGGCATGGAATATTATCAACTAGGACAATGGCATGGAGGAGTATCATCAACTAGGTCTCAGATGATGGCATGGAGTATAATCAACTCGGACAATGGCATGGAGGAGTATCATCAACTAGGTCTAGGACAATGACATGGAGGAGTATCATCAACTAGGTCTAAGATAATGGCTTGGGGAGTATCATCAACTAGGTCTTGGATGATTACATGGGGGAGTATCATCAACTAGGTCTAGGACAATGACATGGAGGAGTATCATCAACTAGGTCTAGGACAATGACATGGAGGAGTATCATCAACTAGGTCTCAAACGATGACATGGAGGAGTATCATCAACTAGGTCTAAGATTAATGACATGGGGGAGTATCATCAACTAGGTCTAGGACAATGACATGGAGGAGTATCATCAACTAGGTCTAGGACAATGACATGGAGGAGTATCATCAACTAGGTCTAAGATTAATGACATGGAGGAGTATCATCAACTAGGTCTAAGATTAATGGCATGGGGGAGTATCATCAACTAGGTCTAGGACAATGACATGGAGGAGTATCATCAACTAGGTCTCAGGCAATGGCATGGAGGAGTATCATCAACTAGGTCTCAGATTATGACATGGAGGAGTATCATCAACTAGGTCTCAGATGATGACATGGAGGAGTATCATCAACTAGGTCTCAGACGATGGCATGGAGGAGTATCATCAACTAGGTCTCAGATGATGGCATGGAGGAGTATCATCAACTAGGTCTCAAACGATGGCGTGGAGGAGTATCATCAACTAGGTCTCAGATGATGACATGGAGGAGTATCATCAACTAGGTCTCAGACGATGGCATGGAGGAGTATCATCAACTAGGTCTCAGATGATGACATGCAGGAGTATCCTCAACTAGGTCTAAGATAATGGCTTGGAGGAGTATCATCAACTAGGTCTCAGATGATGACATGGAGGAGTATCATCAACTAGGTCTCAGATGATGACATGGAGGAGTATCATCAACTAGGTCTCAGATGATGGCATGGAGGAGTATCATCAACTAGGTCTCAGACGATGGCATGGGGGAGTATCTTCAACTAGGTCTCAGATGATGATGTGGAGGAGTATCATCAACTAGGTCTCAGATGATGACATGGAGGAGTATCATCAACTAGGTCTCAGATGATGACATGGAGGAGTATCATCAACTAGGTCTCAGATGATGGCATGGGGGAGTATCCTCAACTAGGTCTAAGATAATGGCTTGGAGGAGTATCATCAACTAGGTCTCAGACGATGGCATGGAGGAGTATCATCAACTAGGTCTCAGATGATGACATGGAGGAGTATCATCAACTAGGTCTCAGATGATGACATGGAGGAGTATCATCAACTAGGTCTCAGGCGATGGCATGGAGGAGTATCATCAACTAGGTCTAAGATAATGGCTTGGAGGAGTATCATCAGCAGAAGTGATACAGAACAGGATTGAAATTTATGATATGTCACTTTGAATGGCATATGATTTGGAAGTTAAGGGGAAACTATCATATGAGTTTCTCAAGAAAAGTTTATAGTCATAAAGCTAGATTTATGGTGGATTGACCCCTTTCAGAAAATATGATGTCAGTCTGTGGACTAAATAATTTGCATGGACGTGATTGTTATGCAGCTGATGGAAATATTGCTTTAAGTAATTTTGTTAGGTAAAGTTGCTTTATAATATGTGTTCTCATAAGACACCAAGTTTTTTTTTACTCACACATCAAACCCATTCAAGCAGAGACAGCAAGAATACCGCATGACGAGAACACAGAAGAAGAACCATCTGCAAATCTAACCATTAGAGAACTCCTGTTTGCGGACGACCAAGCACTAATAGCAAAATCAGAAGCTGAATTACAAGACCACATGAATAGTCTAAACGAAATGTGTAGGGAACATAACATGAAAATTAGCACAAGCAAAACAGAGGTAATGACTATAACTAAAGAAGAACAAACAGCAACAATTCACCTAAACGAACATCCCTTGAAACAAGCAAAGAGCTTCAAGTACCTAGGAAGTATAATATCATCAAATGGCAGATCAGAAGACGAGATCGAAAATAGGAGCAATAAGGCAAATCAACTCATTGGACAAATGGCACCAATACTAAAGAACAAACATGTATCAATAACTACTAAGAAAGCACTTTACAACACAATCTTCCTACCAACTCTGTGCTACCAATGCCAAACCTGGACAATGACAGAAAAAGAGAAAAGAAAAATCACAACAACAGAAATGAGGTTCCTGAGAAGAATACTCAATGTATCAAGAAGAGATAAGATCAGAAATGAAGAAATCAGGACTAAAGTGGGGGTTAAAGCTGCTCTAGATTTTATTAGAAAGCAGCAAGTCAAATGGTTTGGCCATGCAAGTAGGCTACCAGTCAACAGCATGCCACAACAAGGAATGATGTACAGACCAGATGGAAACAGAGGAAGAGGCCGACCACGTAAACGTTGGACGGAGGGAATAACAGAATCCATGGGAATGTCGATATACGAAGCCCATAACCGGGCACTCTCACGAAGTTTATACTTCACCTCGACACCGCAAGGTACAAGAGGAACATGATGAGATGAGATGAGATCAAACCCATTTTAATAAGTTAGGTTATCTATGCTGGTCTTACAGCAGAAGCCAAGCACATAAAAGTTGAATGGAATGACAATTAGCAAATCAAGCAACTGAACATATGCCAGTATGGGTAGGAAAGAGTTAATTAGTTTTCAGGAAACCCTGTGAGGTCAGCAGACTGCAGAAGTCCAGACTTGGCCATCTCAACACTGGTTAATTTGTGGTCATAAAGTTAACAAAGAAAAGACATTTCATATACTGTATTCTGTGAACAATAAACAATTATCAAAACACATTGAGGCCATGGCAATTAGGCATTTCAAACCAAGGTTGTGCAGACAGAAAGACTTCACAGTGACTTTGTGATTACTGAGGTAACATTACTGCACATTCGAACAGTGTCAGAGAATATGTGTGTTAAGTATTTCAGCCAAAATATGATTCATTTATTCAGTTTATATGATATATAACTCTGCAGTATGCACCTGGCTAGATGCAGCGAAATATGCTAGGCAATAAATCGTGCAACCTATTGTTTGTGGCTTCTGTGTTTAAATTCACTTTTTGTTTTTTGCATATCCTTTACAGGACATCGCTGTCAATACCAGCATTTTACTGCTGTCATTGATTTCTTGGCAAGATTACGCTCAATAGTTTGCCATTGCTTTCTGAGCGGCCGGCTCACTTATCCTGTAAGTTACTAACGTGACAAGAACCGCTTCCAGTTCTCACACGCTGCGTTATCCTACGTGGATAAACGGGATTATAGAGAAAGTCATTAAACACTAGGCCAGGGAGACCGGTTAAATTCACTAATGGAATCAATTATTTTGAAATGTAAAATGTGACTTTCTCCTTGAAAATAACATGTCAAATGTGACTTTCTCCTTGCCAGTAACATTGTCAATTGTGACTTTCTCTTTGTGAGTAACATTGTCAAATGTGACTTTCTCCAGTAACATTGTCATAACATTATCAAAATGTGACTTTCTCCTTGCCAGTAACATTGTTATTTGTGACTTTCTCCTTGCCTGTAACATTATCAAATGTGACTTACTCCTAGCCTGTAACATTGTCAAATTTGACTTTCTCCTTGCCTGTAACATTATCAAACGTGACCTTCTGCTTCTAAATAACAATGTTAAATGTGACTTTATCCTTACCAGTAACATTGTCAAATATGACTTTCTCCTTGCCAAGTAAAATTGTCAAATTTTACTTTTTACTTTCCTAAAAACACCAAATGTGACTTTCTCCTTGCCAGAACTAGCTGGCCCAGGTGTCAAGCCTAACATGGAGCAAATGGAACTTAGGCTGGTGCAGTCTAAAACTGATGTTGAAAACCCACAAGTGGAGCTCTTCGCAGAAGAGATCAAGCACCTGGGCTCTAATTAGTTAACATACTTTCTTGTTTATGTGAGAAAGAGAGAGAGGCAAGGAGAGAAATAGTAAATGCGTGTGTCCTATTTATTTTTGTTTCTCTTTCAAGGGGAATGCACCATGCAAAGTTAAGGTGCGTAACTCCAGCTCTGATGTTAATATATCCAACTTTGGCAAACATCTGTGAAAGGTGTACTTCCTTTAGCCAGGTTCCATCCAAGCTGAGCTCTTGTCTATCTTTTTGTAAGTTTCATTTTCTAGCACTTTTGCCAGGAAGTGCCAATAAAGCCTACACTTCATGAATTCCATCTATAGTGGAAGTTTACCATTGACAACTTGCACAGGCTAATTCATGTGTTTTGCCCTTATTCAAGATGGCTAATTATCTTATATCATTACCCAAGAGATCAAGGGGACATGTCATTACATTAGTGTCTGGTTCTTCTAGAAATCCCAAGCTCTGTGCTGGGATTTGAACCTGATAACTTCTGGGACAAACATCATAACCTCTCAGTGGCGCCACCACCAATCTGCTCCACATGGGTGATGTGGGTGTTATATGTGTGTGTTGTGTGGGTGTTATAATCGGGTGTTATAAGCAGGTGTTATGTGTATGTTATGTGTGGGTGTTATGTATGTGTTTTACTTTTGGGTATTTGAGTCAGTTTGTGAGAGTGAGTGTGAGGAAGAGATACAATTTATGATGAAAATAAAATCTGATATAAAACGCTTTGATATACTCTGTGATGAAAGTAATGTCTATGAATGAAGAATGCAGACTGCCGTGCTGTATGCAGAACTTGTGTACACAATACACAAACAAACAAAATGCTGGAGAAGATAGACATAAATTTGCAAATATTTTAGTATTGTAAACATGTACGTATATAAATAATTGGGGTCAAACAGATAACCACATTCAAAAACATGTCAGACATGGTTGTCTTGGTTAATTAAATTCTAACATTGTTTCTCTGTACATTGAAAATGCATTGTAATGACAATAAATAAATCGAAGTACAATTTACGGAACAAATTAAGAAAAAATTTGTGTTATACTGAAACACTGCTAACAGCAGGAAATCAATGGAGATATAACAACCGAAAATAAGAAGCAGCAAAAAATAAACACAAAAACATAAAAGTCATGACCATGAAATGAAGTACTCAAAAGAGGCTGGATGTAAATAGGACGATAATGGAAAAAGTCTAGAGATAAAACTATCCCCTGTTTAAACCCCCATGGTAAAAAATAACAATGAAGCGGCATGTAGATGACGTAAAAAATAAGTGAATAACTCATTCAATCGCCATTTTAATGCGCCACGCTGATAAGGTGGGCGGTCCTGTATAGCCATCGCACACGATCACCAGAGTCGTTGGTCCATCTTTTACACCCAGTCTAGTCACATGAAACACATGACTGTCCCCACCGGGTGAGACTACTCCCATGGAGCACCCATTTGCGCCGTTTCTCTTATTCTCTATGAATTGACGAAACATAATTTTCTAAGCATCTGTAAAGAAGGTACTTTGCCATTGCTTTCATTCTTACCAGTGACCGTAACCATTGTCTAGGATTCATGATTAATAATAACCACCTACCTACCTACGTCGCGTGTTTTAATGGGTTCGAATCCCCCGCCCGCATGCATCGCCTACCTTACTACTTCGGGACACCCTTGAGGAAGGTAGAGTACCTATTTAGTCCCGCTATTAGGAAAACGTGAAGCCCGGATGCGGGTGGTGGATGGATGGATTTGGTTATTGTCTCCATTTTTACGATGGTGGGCAGAGGATTTCTTTTCCAAGAGACGTGTCTTCTGTGTTCTCTTCAGAGTTAGTCCTTAAAAGAGCTGGTTATATTTATATATGTTCGACCTGCGTTTGTCGAATTCGATTGTACTCTAGGGCTTTTGGCTGATTTCTCCTTCTGAAACCACACTTAAAATACACCCGAAACATTCTTAAAAATGCGTGTCAATGACTAATTTAAAAGGGTTTAATGATAGATAACGACAGAATGAGTTAAACTAACGACAGTAAACAAAAACAAAGTAACAAACTTATACAGAAGCTTATACCACAGTGAATCATGTGAGAACAAATGGACACTCAAAAACCCCTTCACCATAAGATTCAGAGGACGACAAGGTTGTGTCCTGCCCCCCCCCCCCCCCCCCCTTCTTGTTCCTAACCTATATAGACAGCATATGTAAGGAAACCAGCCAAACAGAGACCGAACAACATCACATGACGACCAGAACACAGAAGAAGAACCAATGGCAAACTAAACCATTAAATAACTCCTATTTGTGGACGATCAAGCACTGATAGCAAAATAAGAAGCATAATAAAACCACATGATTAGTTTACACAAAGTGTGTAAGGAATGCAACGTGAAAATTAGCATCAGTAATGAGGTAATAACTATAACCAAAGAAGAAAAACAACAAAGATTCACCTATAAGAGCACCCGTTGAAACAAGTAAAGTTTCAAGTAGTTAGGAAGTTTAATATAATCAAATGGTAAATCAGAAGATGAGATCGAAAACTGATGTAATAAGGCAAACCAACTCATTGGAAAATGGCACCAAAACTAAACAACAAACACGTGTCAATAGTTACTAAGAAAGCACTCTACAGCACAGTCTTCCTGCCAACTCTATGCTATCAATGTCAAACCTGGACAATGACAGAAAAAGAGAAAAGAAAAATCACAACAACAGAAATGAGATTCCTGAGAAGAATACTCAATCTATCAAGAAGAGAGGAAATCAGAAATGAAGAAATCAGGACTAAAGTGGGGGTTTTTAGTAGCGCTAGATTTTATCAGAAAATGGCAAGTTAAATGGTCTGGCCATATAATTAGATGACCAACAGTACACCCCCAACAATCAAAGATGTACAGACCAAATGGAAGCAGGAAAAGAGAACCCGGGCCCCGTAAACGATGAGCAGAGGGGAAAAGCAGTCTATGGGAATCTCAATACAGTGTACAATGAAGCCTTTAAATGGGGACTCTCCCCCTGTTTATGTTTCACCTCGACACCGCAAGGTACAAGAGGAACAAGATGAGATGAGCGACTGCCGAAAGCGTCGCACAAAACACGAACTCCGTAGCTCCGGCGATGACTCTACTGAGTCTCCGGGGAAAGTTGCATTCGTGAACCAAACGACATAAGTTGAATCCACAACTTTCGGAGCGCGAGGAAAGGGGGCGTAAGCGCTTCGCCACGGAATGTCCCTGTTCTACAAGATCTGAAAATGGGAGATAATTTGGGTTGTAAAAAGCAAAAAATATCTAACATCTTGGAAGCTGAAATACTTTAGCCATACTGTTGTACGCAGTGCCGGATTAAACAAACCCACATGGGTGCCCCCCACTGCCCCGGGCCCCCATCCTCCACTGACTGCTGGTATGTTCAATATTATGCAAAAAAATAACAAAGAAAAACAGTTGTTAAAAGTAAACACATATGTTTGTACTACTATCACTCATATAAAAACCCACAATAAGGTATTTCTGTATTAAAAATTTAAAAGTTAATTAATTTTGTAATAATAGTAGACAAAAACACTAACTTTTTTGATAGATAAGAAAGTCAGAGAGAGCACACATTTACATTTTTAAAATTATTTTTTCTAGATTTACGTCTGGCAAAGTTTTTGAGTACATCATCAAAGTTAATTTTGCGCAACAAGTCTGCCCCCAAACATCAGCAAAGATAAGGAATCAAGCCTTCTTGTTTCATTGTCGATCTACTTGGATTTTATGTACATTCCAACTGAGAAAAAAGAGCGCTCAGTTGAACAGTTCGTAACCATTAATGTTAAAAATATGCGCAAGGCGATTTCAAAATTTGGAAAAGCACACTCGATGTTGTCTCAAACTATTACTTTGTAGAGTTCTGCATGACTGAACGTGTTGTTGTCAGTTTTTGATGCACAAAACTTGTGGCGAATATATGAGTGGAACTGTTGTAGTGCAGTATATAAATTATTGTTCAGATCTTCAGGAAAAGCATTTATTAGTCCTTCACAACACTGAGATGTTTGTGGTCATCAACCAAACAAGAAAATCGAACTGCTAGATTTTTATATACCTGTCCTCGTCTACTCATCTCTGTCTCAAGTTTGTCAACAATGGTGTAAAAAGGCAGATATACAATTTGTCTCTCTGTGGTCCCCCCCCAAATTCTTGGTGCCCTAGGCATGTGCCTTTTTTTGCCTAAGGGTTTAATCCGTCCCTGTCAGTCTCCCTGTGAAACCCGCCACAACACCAAGTGTTGCAGGCCTTCTTATGTTTTGTCACCCTTGAAATTGTGTTTTTTAAAATAATTCGCGGGTTTTTTTAAAAACCGTAGCCCCCGGACAAACCGCAAGTGCTCATTCTCACCCATAAGAAGCAGACAAGACAGATAGCGAAACTCTTGTGATTCAGGAAAATTGTTAAATTTGAGGGTAAAATATAGGTGGTAAATAGTGTCGACAACTCAAATGACTCCTGCTGAGAGAGAAGATGTACCCAGGGAAGAAGGACCCCAGCCCATGGAGGACCCCCCAGTTCATGGAGAAAAGAGTCCATACGCCAACACGCCCTCAGTCCTGACAAACATCCAGCTACCGTCGCCCTTTGGGCCCCGGGTATACTGGATGTCTCTGGTTTTCAAGTTTGTCCTCGACAATAATCATCAGGAGGAGATCCGGGGGGTAAATATAAAAATACAGGCCCATGAAACGGGGATTCTTCTCCCTCGGGGTTGGGACCACTTGAGCTGGACACAGCTCACCCACTGACTCCATGGCAAGCCCACCGGCTGATGAAGTGATGGCGCGGACCTGGGAGAGAGCTGTCCAGTAGCAGATCATGTCCAAAAGGGCCGCTCTTCACGCGGTTAGATGGACCATGTCCAGTAGCCCGATCTTCACGCGGACCTGAGAGAGATGTATACTGGCAATAAGCGCCGTCCTCGTGGTCTCTGTAATGATGATGTCTGGTGATGACTCTCCGTCTATTGTTAGTTCTGTCTGTAATGTCATGTACCCATTAGGGTTAGGGTTTAGGGTTAATGGCTAAGGGTTAATGCTTGGGGTTTAAAGGGGTTAGTGTTTGGGCTGTGCCCCTAATCCTAACCCTAACCCTAACCCGGACATACCCAGGGCAAGGGTATTTGTCTGTTTTTAAACTCCTGGAGCATGGAGTTCACCGTTGGCGTTGTTTGTGGTCGACATTACTTATTTCTTGCGTCAAAACACCCGAACAGATCAGAGGGTTACACGACTTCATATTTCTTGTGCAGCACAATGCTGCCGTTTCAAGTATGTGCGGAACGGTGCGTGAAAATGGCTATCGTGTGCAGTTAATCGTTCCGATTATGACAATATTGATGTACACTTTGTGGCTTGGTCTCTGTGGCTAAGGGCTTGCGAACGCGGTTTGTGAGCCCATATAACCCGGGTTCGAAACACAGCGGTGCTGGTTTTTTCGAAAAAGGTATAGGGCCGGTCGTTCAGAAAGCAATGGCAAACTACTGAACGTAACACTTGCCTAGTACATCAACAGCAGCTGAAAATGCTGGTGTTGACTGCAACGTCCCGTAAGGTATACCCAACCAAATTTTTGTGTGTGTGGCTTGTGGCGTAGGCAGTTGTTAATTTCCTAGCAAGCTCGAGACGTAAGCACCCATATGTGCCATGTCGTAAGTCCTTGTTCGCTGTGTTGTGCCATGTGAATATGTTTGGACTTAAGAAAGGAACTGGCTCATTACAAACGTCGTAACGACAACAGTTTATGAATTCACTGAATAACCTTGAAATATGAAGTAAACATCGGATCTCAGGAAAATCTAACACCGCTTTATTCACGGAGTTAACAGCGTTAAGACCCGCCCATTAGCCATTGCAATAAAGCCCATCCACTACATCTATTTCTCACCACTGACCCATCGGTGTAGATGACTATGTCACCTTGATGTGTGTTTGCTCTGGATCAGCTGTTGCACTTCAAACTCAGTTCGGCCCGCTGCCCATTCTCTGCACTCACGACCCCAGTGTTATTATTACATCTGTGCCAGTCCGTCAGGGCCCTTCCGGAACTTCCATCCACTCTCTTTCACGCTTGAGGGTCTCTAGATCAAAAACCTGTTTTATAAAAGGGTTCTGCCCGTGCCAACCGGGACCTGCTCGTCTTAGTCTATGACTCTTGCCCAATATCCATTGCTACAGGGCAGTGGGTGACCCCGGTCTGGGGCAACTCTAGGTAAAATTTGGCCTAAAGGGACCCTATGCCTATCCGTCTTTGGGTTGGTAACGCCAGGATATGCCTCATGCATATAATTGATGTGTCCTTTGTGCACCCCAGGATTAACCGCATGGCAGTATTCTGTATGCGCTCCAACCTTTCAAGCTGGTACTTTTGATACTGTCAGCAGCCCTAAACCATACTCAATGACATAATTAGTAAACTGCTGAAAGAGCCTGTACAGCATCCTCTGATCTACCCCGGTTGCTGTCATAGCCCTCAATGCATTAAGTCCCCTACCAGCCTTCACCACCAAAGCCTGCACATGATCCTTAAAAGACAAACACCTGTCAAAGGTGATACCCAAGTACTTCAATTTACTCTCTCGACTAAGAGGATATTCATTCAACATAATACCTGGTACGTCTGCCTTGACGATCCGGTTATCCAAGGAGTACCACACAACCGATGCCTTGTCTGGCTTTATAATGGACCCTGCGTCCCTGCACCACTCCGCCACAATGTTTACCGCCACCTGTAAGTCTTTGGCAAAACTGGCCCTGTCTCTGCCCTGTCTGTACACCAGCACATCATCTGCAAATGTCAAAATTCTACTCACACCTGGTGTCACAATAGCTGCGATTTTGCTGGTAGAGCACTGTGGAAAAGGCAGATCCCTGCGACAACCCAGGTGTAATAGTACAGGGGTCAGAAGTCCAGGAGCCCATGCGCAGTGCAACATTACGCTCATAAAGGACTGCCGCAACCCATCTAACAAGGCAAGGGCAGACTTCCATGTCCAACAGTGTGTGTATCAACCTATTATACCTAACCCTGTTATACGCAATCTCAAGGTCAAGAGCTACCTCCACTGTCTCCTTTTAATCCTGGAAGACCTCATAGACATCGAACGCAAAAGTTGCAGCATTGGCCCAGGTGTCCTTTCCCGGCCGGTAGCTCCCGAGTCCTTGGGGAAGCAGATTCCGACTTTCCAAATGCTGCTGGAGCCTGCGTGCTACTATTTTTTTGAGGACTTTGCTATACGTGTTTTGCAGGTTTTTACGTTCGGTAGTTTACCATGGCTTTCTGAACCACCGACGCGCATACCATCGAAATCAACGCAATGCGGTCTGCTTCTAAATGGTCTGCAGCTGATTTCAAACTCTGGCCTTGGTGTGTCGTGAAATTGTGTAGAGTCCACTGGCGCGAGGTCACATCGCCTGTAAGACCAACCGATTTAGTTTCAAGGAAATATGTCATTACTCATAACAAATGTACCATGGCAAGTGACATGACTACAACCCACGTGTGAGGAGAAAATAACAAATGCAAATAAGTAGTGTTCTTAATGTATCTTCAAGCGAGAAACAAATAAATTTAGCGATACATTATATTTAGTTCTGTTTCCAGGAAAAATGTATTGCATTCCATTGGTTGACGAAGCACGTGTACTGGTGGCCCTGGCCAGCCCCGGGACTCTGCCAGTGGCACAATACATATGTCACACGATTTTATTGTTAAAACAGGCTGGTTACATAACACATTACCTCGTTGTGGTCAACAATGTGTGGTGGGGTGTTGGGTTCGTTTCTGTGAATCCCAGCTATTGCGAAAAATGTTCTCTTCCTTTCTAAGTAGCCTAAGGACATCTGGATTCCCCGGTGATTATTTCCGCCTTGAAAGAAATATAATCATGAGTTTTCATTATGTTCATTTGCCGCGCAGTTTCTTTGTTTAAAAAAAACCCACCATCATCATCATCATCATCATCATCATCATCATCATCATCATCAAGTGCCATGCCAGTTGGCGTAGGCGTTTGTGCCTCTCAATATATTTTGGTTATTGTCGTTTGGTGTCTGCTGCGCCCTCCCGTTCCCTAGCAATGCAGCAAAACGGACAAATCTACAGGTGCTCAGTCTCCAGGGCCGGATTAAGCCATCTTGGTGCCCTAGGCACAAACCCACATGGGTGCCCCCTACTGCCCCGGGCCCCCGATCCTCCACTGACTGCTGGTATGTTCAATATTATGCGAAAAACTAACAAAGAAAAACAGTTGTGAAATGTAAACACATATGTTTGTACTACTATCACTCATATAAAACCCACAATAAGGTATTTCTGTATTAAAATTAATAGTTAATTAATTTTGTAATAATAGTAGACAAAAACACTAACTTTTTTGATAGATAAGAAAGTCAGAGAGAGCACACATTTACATTTTAAAGTTCTTTTTTCTAGATTTACGTCTGGCAAAGTTTTTTGAGTACATCATCAAAGTTAATTTTGCGCAACAAGTCTGCCTCAATCATCAGCAAAGATAAGGAATCAAGCCTTTCTTGTTTCATTGTCGATCTACTTGGATTTTTTTGTACGTTTCAACTGAGAAAAAGAGCGCTCAGTTTGAACAGTTCGTAACCATTAATGTTACAAATATGCGCAAGGCGATTTCTACATTTGGAAAAGCACACTCGATGTTGTCTCTAACTATTACTTTGTAGAGTTCTGCATGACTGAACGTGTTGTTGTCAGATTTTGATGCACGAAACTTGTGGCGAATATATGAGTGGAACTGTTGTAGTTCAGTATATAAATTATTGTTCAGATCTTCAGGATAAGCATTTATTAGTCCTTCACAACACTGAGATGTTTGTGGTACATCGACCAAAAAAGAAAATCGAACTGCTAGATCATTATATACCTGTCCTCGTCTACTCATCTCTGTCTCAAGTTTGTCAACAATGGTGTAGAAAGCAGATATACGAAATGTGTCTCTCTGTGGTGCCCCCAAATTGCTTGGTGCCCTAGGTACGTGCCTTGTTGCCTAATGGTTAATCCATCCCTGGTTGTACGTCTCAGTGGCTGAACAAGAACAGTAACGGAGGACATGGTTCATGGTAGAAAATGGAGAGGTCGACTAGTTCGAAGAGTGACACGGGATACTGCAGACATGTAGGACATGAGGGTGTAAGAGACAGGAGAAATGGCAACGAATAGGAAAACCTTTTTATGGTACCGTGATGAGAGCGAGGTTAGACAAAGAAACGGCTATATGTTGATCAGATCTTGTAGACTATCACTGCATGTCAATACAGTCAAACCTCAGTTTTCATTGCCTTCGGTTTTCGTCGATATTTTACGCGAAAGATGTGTCTCTGTTTTCGTCTGTTGCCTCGGATTTCGTCGACGTGCCCACGTGACCTCGCTGCTAATTTTGCGAAAACAAAGGGACCCAAGCGTTCTTCTGCTCAGTTTGGTGTTGTTTTTTCGTTGTGTGAGCATCGTTTGCTAATAATAAAATCCGAGAGCGGCATTAAGATTGCTTAAATCGGCCACATGTACGGGAATTTGCCATCCACGATAAGTTCTATTGTAGCGAAAAGAAAGCAATAAAGGAGGCTAATGTAGCGAAAGACACGAAAGTGGTAACGAAAGATTGATTCCAAACCACAAAAAAAACAAAAAAAAAACAGTTGGATGACGATTCTGTTTCGGAAGCAATTGTATGTGAAAAGGCCGGACTGTTGTATTCCGATCTCATGAAGAACATTCCTGGGACGAGTGCTAGTATATTTAATCAACTTAATTATTTTAAGGTCAGCAGAGGATGGTTTGAACAATTTAACAGGCGCATTGGCATACACAGTGTTACTAGGCACGGCGAAGGTGCGAGTTCGGACAGTTTGGGACCGAAAGATAGTATTATTTATTCTCTATAAAATGTTGTTGTTGTCGTTATTTTAAATGTATTTTGGAGTGTTTAGAACGAATTAATTGGATTTACAATGATTCATATGGAAATAATTGCCTCGGTTTTCATCAATTTCGGATTTCGCCGATTGTTTTCGGACGGATTATCGACGAAAACCTAGGTTTGACTATATAATATGCCACAAAGCTATCTACTTTACGGCATAATATAGTATATTTGTCTTCTTCTTGGATCAAACTCATCATCATAGGTTTAAATTCCGCCTAACATGTTCCCTATTGGGGATCTCCATGGCGAAGTCATTAGCCGTTTGCCTCGCGTTCTGGGGGTTGTCGGTTCGTTTCTGCACTCCGTCTTTTGGTTCAAGAGTCAGATTTCTAAGTAAACTCTCGGGGGTCGTCGCTGGAGCTACGCAGTTCGTGCTTTTGTGACTCTTTCAAGCCGCTCTGTGCAAAAAGACCTGGCCATATGGGATAAGACCCGGTGCAATGAAGTCGATTCTTTTGCCTTCAAGTCCCTTTACATTTAAACTTACGTACTACAAGACGATGCCGGTCTCTCTGGCTGTGGGGTTACAACACTTTCTCTCTGTAATCCCGTTTGTCACGCAGAGTCTCGTAGCGGAGCGAGAGCTGAGGCGGTTCGACCCCCGCTCGTGACTTGCGGTATACTGAGCCGGCCGCTCAGAAAGCAATGGCAAACTACTGAGCGTAATCTTGCCAAGAGATCAACATACAGCTGAAAGATGCTGCTGTTGACAGCTAAGTCCTGTAAAGGATATGCTACAAAAAAAAAACGGCACTCTTCCGAAACTACAAGACGAAACCACATATGTTTTCTTTTTAAAAGTATGGAATAACACGGGAATTATTATGCGTTGTTTGTTGGTATAGAATCAGGTGTTAAAAGAAGGGTGATTGTTCACAATCAGTTTTCAAAGTGCGATCTTGGTGTTGAATCAGTCTCCATGGCGACGGCGTTACGGACGCGGTTCGTAATTCCGCTTACCTGATTACTCTAATACCTCCGTTCGAAACACAGCTGCGACTAATTTGGCAGCAGACCGTGTCGCTCTGGGTTTTAACGCAATTGTATGGGTGCCGGTCGTTCAGAAAGCAATGGCAAACTACTGAACGTAAACTTGCCAGGACATCAACAACAGCAGTGCTAGCGTTGACAACGATGTCCTGTAAATAGGATATTTAAAAAAAAAAGCTGGGGCAGGGGCAACAACACAAACAAGGGAAACTATTCACAATTTGAACTCATGGAATCGTCTCATGTGTAACAGCAGTTCACGGTTTATGATTTGAAGTAAGTGTGTTCATTTTGATTTCAGTGCCTTCCTTATGAAAAGTTGTGAATTTAATTAAGCTGCTGCATAATACTGAAAGTATATATGTTAACGCTGGTTTAGTCATTATTTATTTGTTATGTTTCGCGTAGCTTCTACCCTCACGAGCGAGTGATCAGTGACTGAGACTGATCGAGTGTAACAACATTGAAAAGAACTAGAGAAGTAGAACTAGAAGTTCATTATTAGAAGTAGAAAAAAGTGTACATGACACAAACATTATTGAAACAAGAACAGAGCACAGTTAATAGTGATAAGTTAACACTGTTGTTAGTAACACCAAGATCATGTAGTAGGTAGCAGGTCGTTTGCAGATCCTACGGCCCTTTCCAATTGAGGACATGGTTTCCTCCTGGAAGAAAGGCAGTGGTCCACCAGCATGAAGTATTAGTATGAAGTTTAGTGAAGATGTTATTGTACACAAGACACTGCATGAGACCAAAGAACTGGCAGGGGATCAAGAAATTTGCCGTCGGTCCGCGATGACAGCCACATGTTACAAGGACCTGGGCTGCTACATAATGACATAATCATATCCACAGCCCCTAAAGTGCTGGGTAAAAGCTGAAATAAAAATAATCATGCAGTAATCAGTTGTCATAGTTAGAAGTTAGAAGTTATCATAGTAATGATAAGACATTAATGCATTTCGGATGCTTCAGAGCCGTTAGTACCGCATTATTACTACTCTGCCCGAACTGTGGTGAAGGGTTTACGAATGCAATTTGTAATCCTGCATACCGCGTTCGAAACACAGCTGTCAACAATTTGGAACCAGACTGCCTAGTGTTGGTTTCCATACAACGGTATGAGTGCCAGTTGTTCAGAAAGAAATGGCAAACTATTTAACATAAACTTACCAAGAAATCACAATCAGAAAATGCTGGGGTTGACTGCAACAACATGTAAAGGATATGCAACTAACTTTTATTACTACTCTGTAGAGTGGTACAGATGTATTGATGCACAGAGATGGATTTAATACTGACAAAGATCTCTCTTTGCCACCTGTGGGACATCCTGAGCAGACACTAGTCTAGTCAATGTAGGGAGAATTGACCATGTCCTCTGGTGTTATAAAGCTTGCTGAGGACAACATATTTAGCATAGTGCAAGGCTGTAAGAGAGTCAGAGCAGTTCTTCAGAATGATGGTAGCCAATTGGCACCTACATTTTGAACTCCCTGCCTGAAAAAGTTCATGATTATGCTCAGAATGAATGTGTTGCCTGCCAGTGGCGTCACTGGGGTTGGTGTCACCCAGTGCGGTAAACTCTTGGTGTCACCCCTCTAGACTTTCACCATGGTCTTCTTCCGAGTGTTCCTGTACCATATATAATCGCATATAGTAATGTTTGCAAAATAAGTCAATATTTCAGGTAAAACATAAATAAAGAACTTCGACAAACTCGGACAAAGTTAAATTTTTGTTATTTAACATTAAAATTTCTGTTATTTAAAATTAAAAGTTTCCCATCCTGGTCTTCAAAGCTGCAAACCTGTCAATCACATCATCAAAATCAATATCTTTCACCATATCACTTTCAATTGATATTATAGCCAGATCAGAAAGTCTTTGACTGACCCATGGTTGATCGCAAATAGTTCTTTATAAGTTTCAGTTTTGAAAAGCTCCTCTCACATGAAGCCACAGACACACAGATCGTAAGAAATAGTTGTAGGCTTAGTGAGAGTATTGGGAGAGATTCAAGGAAATCCCAGTCAACTATGAATTTTAAAATATCAAATATTGACCAGTCTTTGGCTTTGTGGATATCAATATCTGCTGCCTTCAGGTGTCTTCTCAGCCTTGGTATTTCTTTTAAAAGCTCTACTTCGGATAGCTCATCATAGAAAGTGGTCAATTTTGGAACTGACACCAGCAACTCTTCTTCAGTTGCTGATAGAAGACTCTTGGCTTGAAAAGCCTCAAACATATTTGCTACTTCCTTGATTGCTGTTGATCTGGTCTGGAGTTCAGAATGAAAACGATCAATACACTCCAGCATCTCCCTATTGTTTTCTTCTTGCATAGTGAGTCCAGCATCTGAAGCATCTCTGAGTTGTTCCCTGCCATTCTCTTCTTGAACCTTAATCTTCTCTCTACTGTTATTCCAAATTGGTCTGCTTTTAAAAGTGCCTGTTCAATTGCATGCTCCACTAAGTGACTGCACTTCTCCTGCAGAAAAAGTCTTAATGCCTCTAACTTGGTCACTACTTTGTCAAGAGTTAAGCCTTTAGTCTGCAGATACTGCTGTGTCAAATTAACTTCCTCAAGTACAGCAGCCCAAAAGTAAAGGTAGCACAGAAACGTGAAATCACAGACAGCAGGTAAAAGACCTTGTGCTGCACCTCTTGTTTCCACATTTTCACGAGGATCACATAGAGCTTCAATCGCCGCCACACATTCATCAAACTTATCTTTCACCGGTTTAACAGCAGCATGATGTGCACTCCAGCGTATTGTTGATAGCCTTTTAATCGACATTGCAGTGTGTTCAATTAAAACATCCCATCGATGGGTGGAAGCAGCAAAGAAGGAATACATTCTCTCAAGAGTTCCAAAATATGTTACACATAAAGCATTTTCAGCAAAAGAGTGTTGACCACACAAGTTAAGCGAATGGTCCACGCATCCGTTAAAAATAGCTTTCTTATTCTTTCTTTTCAGAATGGCTTGAACACCTCCATGAATTCCAGACATTGTGGCAGCATTATCATAACCTTGAGCTCTGCACATCATTATGTCAAGTCCATCACTTTCTAGATTTTTTTAAATGTCTGAACTGAGGTCATCAGCTTTTTTTCCCCTTTAAAGGGAAAAATCCTAGAAACACTTCTCTCACTTCAACTTCCCCATTGTGGATTTTCACATATCTGATCACCTCAGACATCTGGTCAGTGTGTGATATGTCAGATGTGCTGTCGAACATAATTCCAAAATACCTTGCAGCCTTTATATCATTTACAAGAATTTCCTTCACATGATTTGCCAGAACAGTTATAAATTCATTCTGAGTTTCTGGTGAAAGATAAGATACGGATGCTTTTACTGTTACAGATGTAGTTCGCTTTAATCTCATTAGGTGCTCTTTCAATACAGGGTCATATTTAGAAAGCATCTCAACCATCTCAAGAAAGTTTCCTTTATTCAACGAAGATGCATCTTCCTTATGGCCACGAAATGCCAGATTTTGCTTAGCAAGAAACAATGTGATATCAAGCAACCTGTGCAAGATATCCCTCCATTTTTTTTTTATCCCTATCCATTACAGCAACACTGTCGGCATCAATTGTTTTGTGCAGCTTAAGGCCTGCTGCCAATGTTTCCATTTTTCAAGGCAACCTAGATGGTCATCCGATATCTCATGATTATGTAATTTTGGGCTCAGCTTCCACCACTGCTGAAACCCAGTGACAAATTTTGATGTTTGTTCTGTTACATTAACAGCAAAGAGTCTGCAGCAAAAGCAGTATAATTTCTCACTGACGAGCGAGTAAACCATCCATGACCGCAGTATTTTCTCACCATTTGGCATCGTCTTGTAGAACCATTCTTTTGACAGCTGGCGCACATCTCCTTTAGTCTTTGCACCTTGCCTTGTCACAGTACTGAAAGGCCCATCCTTGTTCTGAAAAGAACAACTTCCTCTTTTGATAATTTCAACTCGAAAATGATCTGGAACTGGTGCATTCCAGAAAGAAGCATCAGATAAAATATTCCAATTTTTCTCATCCACTTATCACATTTACAGTATCATGACGAGAATCATTTTCAGCATGCATTTCTGTTTCAACTTCATCCACTGCTATTTCATTATGTATTTCTGCATCAATCTCGTGATTCTCTTCCATTTCTGGCTCTAGTTGCTCTTTTGAAGAATGCATGCTGTCAGCATGGGAGGAATCCTTATCAATTGTAGATTGAGGAAGAACGTCTTTTGATGAACCTTGTCCATCACTTGGTCTCTTGACATATTGAAGCATGAATCCAGGTAGTGATTTTAGTGATTCACATCTTTTCTTCTTTGCTTTTCGCTGCTCGCATCCACTAGGCCTCTTTGATTTGTGCACTCCATGTGGCATGATGGAATATTCTAAAATAATAAATCTATAATAAATTAGGGACTTAAAAATATACAACTAAACAAAAAGATATAATATAAATATATAAAATCTGTATAAATAATTATAATCCAAACATTTATGATTTATTCATAATTTAATAAATATAGTTATTTAGGTTAAATTGCGTTGTTTACCGTAGAATTAAAATGTAATTAAAAAATGATTATGTACACTAAAAAGAACCGTCTAAAAAAGAAAACTTGTCATACAAAATATTAAATATTTTAAAATATTGTCCATGGAAGTTACAACTTTTTTTATTTCATTGTAACAAGTTTGAGTGGATTGTAACTCTTTTACTGGCTAATGGAGTATTGAACATACCAACCTGCATACGATGCGGATGGCAAATGCTGCAAGGCACAATTAATGGATTCATATACAAATGTAACCGGCGGTCAACAATATTCGTTGCAACACTTCTTCTTAACTTTTATCAGGAAGTTTTGTCGCCAATGCACGACTGTCATTTCATGACATATATTTTATTATTTTATATTGCGAATTGCTGGCGAATGTCAGTAACCGCATCAATTATTGGGGGGATCTGCGTGTGGCAGTCTCAACAGTGACTCGTTGGTTCAAAAAATTACACAACCGTTATTTATTTTTCTATTTCCATCTTTTTAATTAAAAAATTAAAATATATATTTTTCAGACAGATAGAAAAACGTGTCTATGCCGTAATTATTAATTTATTGTAGTAGTAAACTACTAGTATACTATAGTATAGTAATACTAACTTTTTTAAGTGGAAGCCTGCCGCTGTTTTTCTCCTTTAAAATTTGTGCCCTGTCCTAATTAATTTACTTTAAAATATTTATATTTTAGTGATATTGATAAAATTATAAAATTTCGAAAAAATAATTATTTACATAAAAAACGAACCTGTAAACAACGTCTGTCATTTTCTGCAACCACGTGACTCCACACGTCATTAATTGGCGCGTTTGCAAATGACCCACGATTCTACTCCGACTCTGAGGCTCCAAGCAGCTCTGAGCTCTGAGTCTTATTCATTTAAGCACCAGACGCTCTGCATGGTGGCACCCTGTGCCTGCTCATTTATTTAACAATGAACGGTTATGAAACCCGACTAGACAGAGCTATGTCTTCTTTGTCAAATTTGCAATTTTTTTATTTTGGTGTCACCCCTTGATGGTGTCACCCGGTGCGGCCCGCACCCCCCGCACCCCCCTAGTGACGCCCCTGTTGCCTGCCTATCTTGTTGAAGCCAAGTCATTACTGGTTCCAGTTCTACAAGTTGTTAAAGGGTGAACAACTCTATTTGATGAAGTTTTACAACAGAAGCGACAGCTATTTTGCAGGACATAGGTTCTAAACAATGTTGTACATCTTAAAGAGAATATCAAATTATGTTCCTGTTAGTGTTACTTAGTTTCTAGGCTACTTGGCACACCTATAGAAAATAGAAAAATAGTGTTACATAAGGTATGTGCTGTGTGGCACACCTATAGAGAATAGCAAGATAGTGTTACGAAAGGTCTGTGCTATGTGACACATCCAGTCTATAGTGAATATCAAGATAGTGTTACATAAGGTATGGGCTGTGTGGCACATCTATAGAGCAAAGCAAGATAGTGTTACAAAAGATGTGAATAAGTAGTAGTAATAAAGGAAGAGGAAGATAACAGAGTGGGAGGGGGAGGAGGAAAATGTGTGTCTTATCAAAATAGGGTGCAGGTGAAAACAATTTGAGAAGCTGTTCATTAGACCACATAAGCATTGAAAGATATGACATTAGAAATTGAACTCACTCCATCAAATGATGACAGCACCTCACAGAATGAACATATGTACCTTGGATTAACCAGGTAGCCAATAGGTTAAACAAGTGGCTTCAACACAACCAGCTAGATAATAGGTAAAACATGGTGCGGAAGGAATGAGCGTAGTTGGACACAACATTTAGACTATAGCTAAAACACGGTGCAGAAGGAACGGGTGCACTTGGACACAACATTTAGACTATAGCTAAAACATGGTGCGGAAGGAACGGGTGCACTTGGACACAACTAGACTATAGTTAAAACAAGGTGCTGAAAGATTATAGCTAAAACAAGGTGCTGAATTCACTTATGGGTGACAGGTTCAAATCCCATTTCACCTATGGCTTTCACTTTTTCTGTTAACTAGTTGTCCTCTGATTTCTGTTTCATTCCTGTCTTCAGCTGGTTATTTTACTCATGTCTGATAAGTAGTTAGATTATGAGCTTTTTTAGCAGGGAGATTACTAGCTTCTTTAGCAGGTTGAGAGTAAGGGTAGGTCATCATCTTTAAATTACCTAGATGTGTAATTGACGACCTGACTCTGGTCAGCAGCAAAAAAATAAAGGCCCCTGTTCCACGCCTTGAAGAGCATTGGGCACATGCTGCGAGCCCCATGCTTGTATAGGCCAATCAGCGCTTAAAGAGTGAGGTCAATACCACAGCTGCCTTGGCTTCCTTGAACATTTCCTGGTACCATTGAAGGCTGGATTGACCTGGGAGCTCGTGTCAATTTTTAAAAATCCCTGGTCTGTAAAGCAATGCACACTTAATCTGTGTATCATTGTATACTATTTACTAACATTCTCTTTAAGCCTGAACTTTTGAAGTTCCAGACAATTCAAAACTTTCTACCTCAGTATGTGTCTACATGTTTATTTTTCTTCTTATGTAAATGTATAATGCTCTTGATGAACGAAAGACGAGTGATTGGAAGGGCCGAATGTAAGACGGGCCTGCGTGCCCAATTTGTGACCCTTTTAAAATAAAGTTGATTTGATTTTGATTTTCTACTTTAGAGTAACAATCTTATTGTGTTGATGTGGGAACAAATTTTAAAATTCACTGTGTGCTATAAGCAATTTACTTTTGTTTTTCAGCTTGTAGATGGGAGACAGCTGTTACTTAGCAACAGAATATATAACAGAGAATCTGAACCAAGTATGGCACTACGATTTGGGCAGCGACGTGCCACAGCTCAGATACTGCACATTCTTAAACCCACCCCGCTACTTAGACAGAAGAGAACAGTTCTGACAGGTAGCAGCATTGACCGTAAGTATCTGTGCTTGCACACACGTTTGATAACGTGTTAGAAGATAACTTCATCTGCACTGAAATCTATGGTCATATGTCTGCATCCCTGCTGCTAATGCGAATATTATTGTTTTATCCAGGTCACTGCAGTAGCCCCATAATTTCAGCCTGAGATCTTAGCTTTCCATGTCTAGCAAAGTAAAAGTATACAAAATAAGGGACCCTTTGGACTCACTGCACACCATCCCTGAATGGGTCCTAGAGTCTCTGCCACTTGAATTGATGAGCACCAAAATAAACTGTAGAGCACGTCCCACAAAACTTCCCAGGATTTCCCAGACAGAATGGATTTCTGGCCCACAGGAACAACCTTACAAGGCAAATTGTGGGAGGCTGGTAAAACAAGTGGAGCAGTCTTGTTAACGACCTATGTCTTCTTAGACACATAGCCACTGTTGATTGAAAAAGAAGAAGCAGCAGAAGAACAGAGATAAGGATAGAAGCAAATGAAGAAGAAATGAGGAAGTAAAGGAGAACAGTAAACACCTTATGATTATTCTGAAACTATTACATCACAATAAGGGATAAAGAGGACAACATATAATATTTGATTCATTTCTTCAATTTTACTTTGATTCAAAATGTCCAGGACAGCATGGACAAGGGTCTTTCACTTTACTTTGCTTCACATCTCTTTCACATTACTGAATAGTAAGTTACCTGATTCATTTCTTCAATTTAGTTTTGATTCAAAATGAATTGCATTATAATCATTTTAGTAGACTTGCTTCAAACCAATTAAAACTGTCCAACATTTTATAATACATTCCCAATAAAGCTCGTATTAAGCATTTAACTCCAACTATTACTTTATTAGAATCATTAAGATGGAGGTCTGAGTGCAAACAAGGAAGAAGAAGAAGCATTAAACTGACGTTATTTCAGCATTAACCAAAATCATTTTAAAATCAGAACTGGAATTGCTATGCAATGAATACATTCAGATAATCATTCTTAGAAAAATCTTTTAAAGGAATAAGTCCTAGCATTCCAAATTATGAGCTTCACCCTGCAGTCCTGAGAAAGGTTCCTTGCTGTTTATTTGTGGGTCCCTTTTGTAATTTTTTTATCTTTAAATTGGACAATCACATTTTGGCATGTAGAAAAATTTCTGAAACTGTCTGCCATCATCAACATACAGTACCTCCAGTACATAAAACACTTTGCCATAGCAAAGAGCCCATGCCTGTTAGTTGGAGAGACAGCATTCTAACTGCTCTATCACTGGTTGCTTTAATACTTTCAGTTATATTTATAAGTTATTTTATGGTTCCACACTCCCGTGGTTGCCGGGGCCCATAAGGGAAGCAAAGAATAGCAACACTGTAGCCTATCACGCATGTCGTAAGAGGCAACTAAGGAGGCTTGATGGTTCCGTCGCCCTGCTACTGAGTGAGTGCGTGGTGCGACACTGTGAGCTGTGAGTTTCATGTGAAGTGCTTTTGAATCTGCCTGAGGTTTTTTGGAATGTGACTGCATGTTCAGAGTGATGGCAGGTGGCTATGTCCCAGAGTTGACCGGTTTTTGCCTTATGAAGAAATGCGTGGCTGCTGGGCTTCTAGACTGCCACTGCCATCAGTGATGAACTATATGTTCGTGGACTATGTGGGTGAACATCTAGGAAACATTCAGATAGGAAAATGACAGCCGATTCCATCACAGATGAACTGGGTGTTTTGTGGGGGACTGGTGTGTTGACATTCTGGTGGCGGCATTATGCACAGTATATTTGTGCGGGCTGTTGTTTGTCGAGACTCCTGTCTTTTCCACTTTTCATACTGGACAGTGGGGAGCGTTGTGTGTGATATTCACTGGCACAGGAACGGAGCATAATGGGGATGACCCGTTGCTGTGAAGTTGGAACTGTGACTAACTAACTAACTATATGGTTCCACAGCTGCTCATGGTCTCGGAGATGATCAAAGACAAATGCAGCAAGTGGCTCTAGATTTTGCACAAGATGAACTAGCTCCAAATATGCAAAAATGGGATGCAGAGGTTAGCACTATTTGTAAACTGTCTAAAAACAATAGAAACTTCTTGAATTCACAATTTATTTTAATTCTTTTGTTTTCAGCTATTACAGTTTTCAATAATATCAAAATATTAGAGATTTAAGTTATCCTAAATGCAGATGACACAGTTCTTTCCTCAAGTGCTAAGGATTAGAAATTAATCCGGTCTATCAAAAGACACAGTGAAGATGGAAATCTTTTTCTGATCTGAAAAAAAAAACTATAACAAAAATGTCCACGACAAAACTACATGTCAACCAAAAATCACAATCAGCAAAGAAGAAATTGAAAATGTCACAGATTAGGAATATTTTGACTCCATAATCAACGACAATGGGGATGCTAAAAAAAGTCACAAGAAAACTGACCATAGCAATGCAGAGATTGAACAGTATTAAGAGTCTACGGCACAGCACCAGCAAACAAATAAAAGAATAATGTTTGAGAACATGCATCTTTCCTGTGGCAGCAAGGATCAATTCTGGACAACTAAAAAAGAAAATTGGGGCTTTTGAACTTAAATGTTACAGAAAATTCTTAGAATACCATGGAACATGAAGAAGAAGAAAATACTAATGTCCCAAAGATCTGAAGATTGAAGAAAACTGGTTCATATTCAGTATCATGTTTCTGAAACCGAAATACTTTGACCATATCATCATTATTTGGTAAATTAAATTGCTATGTTTTGTCAAGCCTGTGGCTCAGTACATCCAACTTCAACAAGCGTTTTTAGGGTGTTTCTTTCCCTAGTCTGTGACTGTTCTCAGTCTACCTTCAACCCTATGTACTCCCATATTTATGTATGTATGAATGTGAGTATGTAGGTATGTATGTATGTGTTTATGCATGTGTGCGTGGCTTTGTGCATGTATGTGTGTGAATCTGCCTGCCTGCCTGTCTCATAACATGGTAATATGCATTGTTTACAATATGTATTTGATCAAGTTTTTTTCTCTATGAATGTAACATGCACAATAGATAATTGATGTACGAAAGATGAGTGATTGGAAGGGCCGAATGTAAGACAGGTGTGCTCAATTTGTGACCCTATGAAAATAAGGTTTGTTCGTTCGTGCACATACTGTCCGCATAGCTTTTGGGATCATTGGAACACACAAGCCTTTCAACCTCTACAAGGTGGAGACACATTCAACAGCAAAATGATTTGGAAAGAAAAGTGATGGAAAGCATGGTTCTTGGAAGCAAAGATATGGGTCCACAAGAACAGTGATGGACACAGGACATTGAAGATGCATTGGGTTTGAAATCAACTGGCAAGATTGAGGAGAGAAGAACAAGGACAAGGCAAATAAGTAAATATCTGGATGGCTTGACCACATGACATGGTCGGGACAAGAACACAGAGCTGATCTATGATTCTGGTCATGGTGGTTGTGTCATCATCATCATCATCATCATCTTCTTCCACTTCTGCCGTCAAGCGTCGTGGGGAGGAATAATTTGCGTTCCAGTGGGCGGCACTGGATAGTGTCATTCCGTATGGCTGTACAATGTCTTTGATGTCGTCAATCCATTTTCTTCTTGGACGTCCTTGTGGTCTCGTCGCAGATGATCTTTGATGTAAGGCCAGTGTTGGTAGTTGTTGATGTTGCATTCTAACGACATGGCCAAACCACTTGATCTTCTGCCTTTCAATAAATGTGGCACAAGGTGTTGATCCCACAGTCTGTGTGATAATAGCGACTCTATCAGCGTTCACGCCGGAAATGTCACACCGAAGCCGAACAACAAGTGACTAACGACTGCTAAACTTCGAAATACTACAAATAGAAAGGTGGTTGTGTAACATGGCGAAATATGACCACCCACACTTACCGGCATTATGATGATGATGATGATGATGATGATGATGATGGGCTTGAGATTGCACTGGGTGTGAGAAATGGCAAAAGGTCGAGAAAATCTTTTTGGAGGACATGAGGACCTGCTGAGTGATGATAGCAGACTAATCCATTGTGGTGTGAAGTGTTGGAGGACAGAGGACCCGCTGAGTAATGATAGCAGACTATTCCATTGTGGTGTGAAGTATTGGAGGACAGAGGACCCGCTGAGTGATGATAGCAGTCTATATTCCATTGTGGTGTGAAGTGTTGGAGGACAGAGGACCCGCTAAGTAATGATAGCAGACTATTCCATTGTGGTGTGAAGTATTGGCCCTCATGTCTACGCCATGCCATTTTGAAGATAGGTGACCATTTCCCTTCATCACTGATGATGCATGTATTAAGACAAGCAATTTATGTTATAGTATTTTAAATATTTTATGTACACATTTTTTATAGATGAACATCTGGTTCTTCCTTGTAATTCCTTGCATTAGAATAAACTAGTTTGTTACATTTGCAGAAGATGCTAAGTATTTGTATTATTTTACATCACATTCTCTTATTTATGTGTACTTTTGAAAGACATCTGTTTGTTTGTCTGAGGAATACGATTGTTTTCTTTAGTGATATAATCATTTGGGATGTAGTGCTTATATTCTTGTATGCTGTGTATGTAGAATGTATTTACTATTATTAACTGAACTCGCCTTTGAAAAAACATATTATATAATTTCTACTTTTATTTAACCTTATTTGCAGGAAATCTTTCCAGTTGCGGCATTGAGAAAAGCTGCTAGTTTAGGCTTTGGGGCAGTCTATTGCAGTGACCAATTTGGTGGTACAGGATTAAGTCGGCTTGATGCCTCTGTGATATTTGAAGCCCTGGCTACAGGTTGTTGCAGTACAACAGCATATATCAGCATTCATAAGTATGTACCTGTTTGTTATGTGTCATACTGGCACTGTTCCATAACATACTTATATTAAATTAACTATACTCATGAAAAATCTGATAGTAACAATGTTTATGATTTTGTTTATTGTAGACAAATTACATGACATTGCGGTCAACCCTGATTGTGATTTTTTGCAGAGAGACTGTGAATCAAAGAAGGAAAATTTATTCTAAAATTGTTTTAAAAGTTAGTTGCTTGTCCTTTTACAGGACGCTGCAGTCAATCTCGTCATTTATTGGTTGTTTATTATTTTCTAGACAATTTTACATTCAGTAGTTTGCCATTACATTTTGAACAGCCACTGCTTGTTCATACTTCATAATTGTTTGCCCTGTTCATGCGGGAGTGTGAGGGTATGAACAGGCTGATAGGCTGGCAGGGAATGCACCTCTTGGTGGTAGATTGCATATGGACAAGAGATGTGGTTGAGCGCCTGTGGGACCAGGTGGAGAAGGCGGGGGAATAGATTAGGAACCCATATGTGGAAAGAATCAGATTGCGGGGGATTGGCAGTGGTTCTGGAGGAATCTCAACACTGAGAGGGAAGACCAGAAGAACTTTCAATCAGATAGCGGTAGGAACGATTAGTAGTATGACTCTTCACTGGCTGTTGAATGAGGGGACGGAGCGTGTATGGGAATGTCCTGAGAGAAAATGATGTCGGTTCTTAACTCAGCTCAACTCAACTCAAGTCAGCACAACTCAACTCAACTCAGCTCAACTCAACTATTACTGCGAATATCAATGCAAAGTGGTCTGTTCCCCAATTTCCTGTGGCTGGTTTCAAACCCGGTATGCCAAGATTGTGAAACTACGTTCACTACCCTTAAGCCACAGAGGCATCGGCCCAGAATAATGCCCCGCTAAAATCAAATGTGTCAGCAAAAGGGTTGAAGTATTACAGCTTTGGTGTAATTGGACACCATAACAAATGTTTTCAGGATGAATTAGGAAGAATATATAGCCACAATATGTAGCCAGATTCTGTTAGTGCAGAATCAAGTTAATTTCTTCTTAATTGATTTAATCTGTCTTATTTCATAATAAGTTATTAATGTAAATGGTGTCATGAATTTTGCCGACATGTTTTCTTTGTTTATAGCATGTGTGCCTGGATGATTGATGAGTTTGCTAATGATGACTTACGATCAAAATGGATACCGAAACTTGCATCCATGGAAGCTTTTGCCTCTTATTGTCTAACAGAGCCAGGTCAGCAGTTGTTTACGCTTCCTTATTTTAAAATATTGCGGTGAAGTAAACATAGTTCTTTATGAACAACAAAGGATGCCACACATGGAATGTATGAACCAATGCAACAAACCTAGACAGTGAGAAATAAAATCTTGACTGCAGCAGGATATGACAATATAACATGAAACAAAAATATATGTTCAGATTATGTGGATAAACAATACACACAAGCAAATGTACATCATTTAAAGGACCTCAGGTTTGACAATAGAAATCACAGTGGAGAAAATGAATAAACAATAATACAAATAATAAAATGATGACTTATGAAGTTAATTATAAATACGTTAAAATGCTACATACGCATGTCCGATGTTTCAATTATAAGAACCTTTGACAAGAACAATGTAATACCAGAGATTTTTCTTGAAAGGGAACTAACTTGTTGTGCATTGATCCATCAGGGAGAGACAATCAATATTTGGAGATAAGTGGTCTGAATCCTGTTGCACCCGTAGCTTTCTGTTTTTATGCTTTTAGTGTGACTTGTGATTCTATTTCTTTATTGTGTCTTCTGTGTGCGTCCATCAGTAACTGTGAATTGTATTTCTCATAGTCTCATTATTTGGAATGTAAGTAAAATGGAGGAAGGGATCCTTTGACATGCCTGGAGACATACTGAGTATATGATGCTAGCCCCATATAAACATAAACCAATCAGCACTCGATGAGTCAGCTGGTCAACATCGTGCTGGTCAACATCGTGCTGGTCAACATCGTGCTGGTCAACATCGTGCTGGTCAACATTGTGCTGGTCAACATCATGCTGGTCAACATCGTGCTGGTCAACATCGTGCTGGTCAACATCGTGCTGGCCACCGTTCCTTCCGAGAATGTTTCTTGGTACCCATTTTAGGTTGCGTCAGCCTGGGAGCTCAAATCACTTTAAACAAATCCCTCTCAATGGGGGTTAAAACACATGACCCCCCGGGCAGGCAGACAAGCTATTGGAATCATGATTATGGTTGTTGTTATTATTATTGTTGTTATCACCATATGTGGGACACATTTTTCACAATGTTAACATAACACATGTTCATAATGCAAGTAGACCGGCTGTCAAATGTTTACCTTTCTAATTGTTATCTGTCCGCCTCAGGTTCTGGAAGTGATGCAGCCTCACTTATCACTAGTGCAAAGAAAGATGGTCAAGATTATATACTGAATGGAGCAAAGGTATAAATTTTGATGACATTATATCTATCCAAGTTACACGTCTGCCTTCTGGTAACAAACACATAGTGTAATAATAGTCTCCCTCTGTCATATATGGGTGTGTTAATGTGCTCTATGAGCAGGAAAACTTGAGTCCCATAAACTTTTGATGACATTATATCTATCCAAGTTACACGTCTGCCTTCTTGTAACACACACACACAGGGCAATAGTCTCCTTCTGTCATATCTAACTCTGTGTTGATGTGCTCTATGAGCAGGAAAACTCAAGTCCCATAAACTTTTGATGATATGATATCTATCCATGGTACATGTCTGCCTTCTGGTAACACACACACAGTGTAATAGTCTCCTTCTGTCATATATGGGTGTGTTAATGTGCTCTATGAGCAGGAAAACTTGAGTCCCATAAACTTTTGATGACATTATATCTATCCAAGTTACACGTCTGCCTTCTGGTAACACACACACAGGGCAATAGTCTCCTTCTGTCATATATGGGTGTGTTTTCATTGAGTTTAAGGCGATATTTTACAGTGCATCTCCACCTGGAGATATATATATATATATAGAATTCATGTTCTGTTGATGATGCCGGGTCTGGAGCAGACTGTCAGTGATCATAACTCTCTAATCCTTTCTGACATTTTTATAAAGCTATTTCAGCTTATGTAGTTGCTTGTTGCCAATCCATTTAAACTTTCCACATAAGTTTTTCTCTGCCTCTCTTTCTCAGTATTTTCCCACATTAGGCTAATTTCTCTATTCCACCTCTTCTGCTGATATATCCCATAAATGTCATTTGTCTTTTCCTGACAGTTTTAACTAGTGACATGGTAACACCTACAGCACTCAGTACCTCAGCGTTTGTTTTCTTCTCCGTCCACAACATTCTCAACATTCTTAAAGACCACATTTCCACTTCCTCCAGTTTCTGTACTCATTTCATTACTCAGTATCCAGCATTTGCATCCATAAAAAAAAAACAGGCCAAACAAAACTTTTCAGTAAGCAGATTTTTATACTAATCTTGATATTTTTTTAAATGACTTGCTAATTCTTTAAGTCGGCTCTGTGGCGAAGGGGTTACGGATGCAATTCATAATCCTGCATACCGTGATTGAAACACAGCTGTGGGCGATTAGGCAGCAGACCACCTTGCATTGATGTTCATACAATGGTATGAGTGCCGGACATTCAGAAAGCAATGACAAACTACTGAACGTAAACTTGCCAAGAAATCACAAACAGCCAAAAAATGCTGGGGTTGACTGCTATGTCCTGTAAAGGATATGCAACTAACTTTTAATTCTTGTAAAAGAATTGTTAGATATGGCGGTTCTTTTCTCTATGTCACATCTTCCATCACATGTCACTTTCTGAAAGTGATTGGCCTTTTTATTGTTATGCCTCACTGTGTATAAGGAATTTTGGAATTTGTGCATTCATAAAAACTAAATTGACATTCTCAGTGACTGATTAAATAACAAGCATAACATTTTGAAAGTTATTGCTGGGAAGCATATTTTGATCTTGTCACCTTCAACAGGCATTCATCAGTGGTGCAGGAAGATCTGATGTCTATGTTGTGATGTGTCGCACTGGAGACCAAGGTGCCAAAGGTGTGTCTTGTATTCTTGTTGAAAAGGGGAGCCCTGGTCTGTCTTTTGGCAAGAAAGAAAAGAAGGTAAATTGTAAAATAATATTTTAGGGTCTTCTTCTTTTTCTCCACTTCCTCTTCTCCTTCTTCTTCTTCTCTTCTTCTTCTTCTTCTTCTTCTTCTTCTTCTTCTTCTTCTTCTTCTTCTTCTTCTTCTTCTTCTTCTTCTTTGTCACCTTCTTCTTCTTCTGCTGCTAACCCATACCATATAGTGTTAGTTGCCACCTTAGTCCAGTCTCTTGTCTTGCGTTATACAATTTGTTTCTGCTACAAATGTTTCTTCATGCCATGAAAGCAAGCTGTCTGCTAGCATCTTCTCTCTAGCTCTTCTCCTTAATCATTCCCACACAATCTTTACTATTGTCACAACATTTTCAGTTGACCCTTCAAAGGATTGATTGATTTAGGAACCGACATCACAGCATTCGGGACATTCCCATAAGCGCTCCGTCCCCATCCTCAGCAACCAGCGAAGAGTTCCAACACTAATAGTTCCAGTAGCAATCTGATTATATGTCCGTCTCGCCTTTCCTCTGAGCGTCGAGCGTCGGCCAGATCCCCTCGTCACTCCTCGCTGCCTCATTCTAACCAGACTATGGTGATCCATTTGCTCCTCCGAGGTGTACACGTGCTCCCACAAGGCCGCAACCACATCTTCCTTGTCATGCATCAATACTCCACCAAGTTCTGCTGAGCCAGCCAATCTGTCCGCCTGTTCATTCCCCAGCACACCGGCATGCCCAGGAGAAAAGATCCAGGTGATGCTTGCTACCCGTGACCTCCGAAGCGAAGCAAGCCACTCTGCACGAAGCTTGCCTGTTCTCACCCTTCTCAGCATGCTTTCTGAGTCAGTTACAATCACAATGTGTGTATGTATCGTGTTTTCTATCCAGCGGAAAGCTGCACTGACCGCCTCCACCTCCATTCTTAAGCTAGATGTAGTGTCATCATACGCCAGGCTCTCCTGCACCAAACGCCGACCATTAGTTTTTGCCAAGAACCCCCAGGCACTTCTCCTACCTCTCAACACCGACCCATCCGTGGAGATAATCACATCACCCGGGCGAGAATTTTCCTGAATTAGTTGCTGAATTTCCACTTCCGTGGCCCCTGCTGGCCACTCCCTGCTCAATGTGATTATAACTCTGCACAAGTCTGACTGCACGGATCCCCTTCAAAGGATGTAATCATATAATACCTGCAGCACTGAATACCCTGGTCTTCGTTTTCTTATCTGTCTGTGATATTCTCCACATTCTTCTTCAATTCCACATCTTTACTGCTTCCGGTTTATTTACTATTTAATTTTCTAATTATCCAGCATTCTATACAGAAGAACAGACCACACAAAACTTATCAGTAAACATAAGTTTTACATGTATTTCTATTTCTATTTTAAGTGACCTTCCTGATTTTTGTAAAGGTATATTTAGATATGGTGGTTGTTGTCTTAATCTCTTTGGTGGATGTCACTATTCGTGCAGCCATCTTTATACTCTTACTTTATGTTGTGTGGTTCATATGTACCATGATGCCACCCACAAGACACTTTTGACATCCTTAGCAACAAAACTGCCAACTTACATGATCATATTATTTGAATTTCTATAGCAAATTTGTTTTCATTTAAAGCATCCCCCCCCCCACCTCTCTGTATAAATAGTTTCCAAAAAGTCTGTAGATGCTTTACAATTTATATCATTCATCATCATTGTGTGTCCTGTAAGTGTTGGAGATATTCATGTCTCTCCACAGATCCTGTCTCTGGTGTTCTAGATCAGTTTGTAGTTGACACTAATCCGTGCAATCATTTTAGACCATCAAGCATCTTTTCACTCTGCTTCTCCACCCACTGATCTTTCTGGTCTTTACGTTGTTCTCCAATACCTCTCCTCTCATTACATTACCAAACTTCACTGTCTCTTTTTTATAGTTGTACTTTCAGGCAATCATTGTTAGTTACCCTGGCCATCCAAGGAAATAGCAACATTCTTCTCTGAAACCACATCTCCACTGTCACCGAGCTATTCCTGGTTTGATTATTCAGGATATCATTACATTATGTGATAAAAAAGAATACATCATATGAATAATTTGCATGTGAGCTCCAGAGACATTAAAATTGTCATTATTATTCAGGTTGGCTGGAACTCTCATCCAGCTTGTATTGTGTCATTTGATGACTGTCGAGTCCCACAAAGTAACCTGGTCGGCATTGAAGGTCAGGGATTCAACATTGCCATGAGAGGATTAAATGGAGGGAGGATTAATGTTGGTGAGTTTTTATAAACACCTAAGATGTTTCTCATGTTAAAATACCTCGCAAGATTATGTTACGTGCAGTACCATAGCTATACGCTTTAAGATGATGAAGAATTGATGTTCTTGCACCTTGGTGAAGTCCATAATTGCTGTATCTCTCCCAGCAGAAGTCAAAAGCCATATTTGCTAATTGTCCATATTGCCAGCTAGCTAGCCGCACGTCGGATCCACCCTCACCTGCGTTCACTGTGACAAGTGCCATACTCGACTCCCCACTCCAACATCCATGAACGAAAAGATTCTTCAAGACATATGTTTACTGAATATTGTCAGAAAAGGAAAACAATCAAGGAAATGAACTTGTCACCCCACACCATATGCCATGACTTAGAATATATGAGGGGTTGACACTTCACAAGCCTTAAGTAAGTATCAATCAGGACATTGACTTTACGATATATAGGCAAACCAGACTGGTCGAGTGTTGAAATCAACAGTCTCTTTTGCATGTGACAATTTGAATCCAGTATACTTAGGAGTTTTCATATTTTTCTGCAGTCTAGTTTGTACCGTTTATACCATCTAGTGTGTCCTTTTATATCTAATTCTCTCTGTTGTCTAGTCTGTTGTATTATATCTACGGTTCTCTTTTACATAAAGTGTTTTTAGATATTTAAGTTTTTCTGCTGTCTAGTGTGTTTTGTTTTATCTAGTTCTGTCTCTTGTCTAGCATGTCCACTGATAACTGCTTCTGTCTATTTTCTAGTGCGTTTTCTTATAACATCTTCTGAAGAGTTTGAAATCAAGAGTAGAGTTAAGCAAGGTTGTGTACTAGCTCCCACCCTCTTTGGAATATACTTTTCACTTCTACTGAAATATGCCTTTCGTGATCAGGATGGTGGTATATACATTCACTCACGCTCAGATGGCGGCCTCTACAATGCTCAGAGATTGAAGGTCAAGACCAAAATTAGGAGGATACTGATCAGAGAGTTGCTTTTAGCAGATGATGCTGCAGTTACGACCCACTCTGAGGAAGAATTGCAATCTCTACTATCTGCATTCTCCAATGCTTGTTCTGAATTTGGTTTAACAATTAGCAAATAGAAGACACAGATTATGTCACAAGGTGCACATTGGGTACCATCAATCTTTATTGATGACGCCGAACTAGAGATGGTAGACCATTTTACATATCTAGGATCAGTGGTAAATAGCAAATTATCCCTAGATCAGGAAATCAACATCCGGATTGGTAAGGCAGCAACAACAATGAACAGGTTAAGAAAAAGAGTCTGGGAGAACAGGAAGCTTACTGCCAAAACAAAAGTCCTTGTCTATCAAGCCTGTGTCCTTAGTACTCTTCTTTATGGCAGTGAACCTGGACAACTTACTCACACCAAGAGAAACGTTTAAACAGCTTTCATATGCGGTGTCTGCGAAGAATTCTTGGTATTAAGTGGCAAGGCAAAATCATAAATACTGAAGTATTGGAAAGATCAGGTTGTGTGACGGTTTATTCCATGCTCAGTCTTCGTAGACTTAGATGGATAGGAACTCTTAGGAGGATGGATGATGGTAGAATACCAAAGGACATCTTTTTTGGTGAATTACAGATGGGTAAGAGATCTCAGGGTCGGCCTCTACTACGATACAAAGATGTGTGTAAGCGGGACATGATTGATACAGGCATTGATAATGCACAGTGGAGCAAGTCGCCGCTGAACGTGTTGCATGGAGGGCAAAGATCAGAAATGGAATAAAGACAAAGGAGAAAATTATTGCAGATAAGTCAGACACCGAGCATATGAGATGTAAGATGGTGCATGATGGTGGAAATGACCACGTGTTCACATGCACCCACTGTGAACGGACATTTACAGCGTGAATTGGCCTTATCAGTCACATTCGCTACCGCCACAGGTAAAAGTTATGCCTTTTTAAAGCACAAACTATCGTCTGTCAAGACGGCAAGGTGCCAATGAATTGAATGAAAAATTAATTTTTTATAACAACTGTTGTCCATTGTGTCCTATGATATCTACTTATTTCTGTTGTCTAGCAGGCCTGTCATTTATTTACTTCTTTCAGTTGTCTAGCATGTCTACTTCTTTCTTTTGTCTAGTATGGAGTGGAAACATGTTGTAAAGGAGATTAAAGGATCCTTAAACACTCCTGAAGGTGTACTGGGTATATGGTTGTGGCCCTATATTTCTATGTTTACTTTCCACTTTCTATTGCCATGAGTTAAAAACTCTTGTATTGCTGGAGGCATCAAGTCTTGAAGTTGGCTGGAAAAAATTGTAAGGAAGGCAACTAGTTCCCTCATCTCATAAAGCCATGCCCTGGTGTGTATATGAAGTTGACATCTCTGGTCTGGGATTGCCATACCTTCTGTACTTTCTTGCAACAGATTCAAATACTGATTGACTGTAAATGTTCATCAACAAATCATCTGGCTCTTGGTTTTTGTTTCAGCGTCATGTTCATTAGGTGCAGCACTGGCTGCACTACAGCAAGCCAGAGACCACATGAAGGTCAGAAAACAGTTTGGGAAAACTCTGGACAACTTTCAGGTTAGTTTTGATGTTTGCCACACTTGCCTTTATTTTGACAGTTATTTTATAAGTTCTCATTGTAAATCCTAATGCATTGCAAATTACCATCATCATCATTCAATCCCTGTAGTGAAGTTTGGCAATAGCAAATCTCCTGAAATTTCCTCCTGGAACATTTGTTATGCATTATGCTAGGCTGTATCCTGACCATATCTTCATGATGTATGTATATCTTTGACAGCCTGTAGCTATTTTGATCTCAACTTTTCCCTCTGTTATGGTTTTCAGTAGATGGTAGATTATTATGTCATTTGATGTGACCAAAATACCTAATCTTTCTCATGTTCAGTTCATTCAGCAGTGCAATTTTTATGAGTTGTTTTCTTCGTCTTATAGTCCATGCCATGTGGCATTGGTTATCATATCTGACCACAACCGTCCGTCTCATGTGCTGCCAATAATTTTCTGATACTGATGTTCCTCCATGTCATGATGTCAAATTGCCCAGCATCTTCTCTCTTGGCTTCCCCCTGCCTTCTTCCCTTCCAATTTTCCATGGTAATGGCATAGTCCAGCCTTCCCATAACACACCCAAAGAATGTGGACTATCTTTTTCTGATGCAAGTAACTAGTCTCTTTGTTAATTAACTTCTCTCAAGGTATCGTCAATGCTCTTTCTAATCATCCATGGTGTTATCATCATTCTTCTATAAAACCACATATCCGCAGCTTGCACATAGTTCTTCACATGTCTGCTAACTGTCCTTGAGTAGCAACCATATATCAGGATTGACTCAATACAGCCCTTTGAGAGCTCTTTTCCTAACCTCAGTTAACAAAGATGAGTTATTTTAGGATTGTCTTATTTATCTTTTTATCTTTCCAAGAACCTCACCCCAGTCTTCTGAACACCCATATTTCAAAAGTCTCAACTTTATACTTCATATTTTATTCAGTCAAGGTTCATGTCTCCATTGAGAGCTATGTGGCGTAGTGGCTAACACTCTTGCCTGCCAGCCCAGTGGCCATGTGTTTTGAGTTGCCATTGAGGCAGATTTTAAAAACTGACCTGGACTTTCAGGTTGACCCAACCTAACATGGGTACTTGGCAATGTCCAGGGAAGTACAGGTGGCCAGGAATTGAGCACATGACCTATCACGAGCTGTTTGGTCTGTACAAATAAGAGTCTAGCACCATATGCCAATCCACTTAAGGCTTGTAAGAGGGTCCTCTGCTTAAAACAAATACCATTCTGAAAGACATGCACTGTCTGAAAAGGTGTCCTCTCTGGCAACATTGGCTTGGCTTGGTTGCATTTTGTGGTTCTCTTAATATCTTACATTTTATACTCTACATACTTGACACAGAGATTAGCCAGTCTCTTTGTGCACGCAACAATTTTCTCATGAAAACATGCACTGAAAATTGGAACAAAAACTCTACATGGGGTGACATGTGATGTATTCTTTGTCTAAAGTAAGTGAGCAGATAAATGGTGTTATATGTTGCCTGTCCGATGTGAGCTTTTCAGCCACGGACATTTCTGTTGTCCCTGTTCTTTATGCCTGTCAGATTCAGGATCATAATAAGCATGTGCCATGCTATGTGTGGGTGGTTATGGTTCACTATCTCACATGATGACCAGAGTCTGGCATCAGCTCTGTGTTCTTGTCCAGATTACTCCATGTGACTGACCATCCTGGTATTTATCTCTTTGTCACTAGGTTTTCAAGTTTATTTCTCCTCATAATGTGCCCCCAAAATCTCGACAGCCTACTCTAATTTCTCAATCAATTTACAGTTTTTGTTTATTTCTGGAAGGGCCATCTCATTTGTCTTTTCTGTCCACCCATGATTTTGTTTGCATATTCCTTGGAAACCACATTTGCTTATTGTTCATGTCAGCGTCAGGTTTAGAATAATATGACTTTGTATGGACTGCATACAAATTAGCATTCAGTGCCTCTGCTATTCTGTTAATCTGTCTCGTAGGGGTCTGCCTCTTGTTCTGTTTCTGCTGTATTTAAATGGTAGTGCTGTCTGCAGTATATGTGAAATGACATCCTAGCAGGGAGGAACATCGATATCAGTATGGTTCTTTAGAATTAAATTGCAAAAAGACATAGATCATGGTCGTCACTAAGAAGAAAGAAATACCACAATGCAATATACAGATATATGGAAATATTCTTAAACAAGTGAATCTATCTCGGAACAGACATAACATCTGATGGCAGATGTCTTGAAGAGATTAGAACAAAAACCGTTATGGCAAAGGTAGGAAAACATACTGACCAATAAAAAGATGCCAATTGCAATGAGAAAAAGTGTTGAAGTGCCACATAGAACCTGTACTTCTGTATGGATGTGAAATGTGGACAATGAGTAGACAAGCTGAAAAACATGTAATGGCAATGGAAATGTGGCTTCTGAGAAAGGTGCAAAGAATACCATGGACAGAAAAAACAACTAATGAGCAAGTCCTACAATAAGCAAATGAATACCGTAAACTGATTAGAGAAATTAGACGTAGGCATTCAACATTTTTGGGTACGTTATGAGAAGAAGCAAACTAGCGAACTTGGTGACAACTGCCAAGATTGAGGTGAAAAGATCATAGGGAAGGCAAAGAAGTAAATATCTGGATGGCTTAACCACATGGCATGGTCGAGACAAGAACATGGAGCTGTGCCATAACTCTGGTGATCGTGTGAGATGGTGAAACATGACCGCCCGTGATTATCAGCATGGCACTTAATGATGATGATTTGCAGTATGCTGTAATTCGCTTATCCAGATGTGGAAGTTTATAATGTTTGTTTGTTTTTTTTTAAACTGTGGGTACTTCTGAAGATGTTACAGAGCTATATTATCACCGACATGATTATAATCACAAGGCTTAGCATCCAAAGAAAGGCTCAAAATCAAAAACACATTGGAAACATTCAAGTTTTAAAGTGTATTATGGTTTCCTTAATTTGCATAATCTATTCTTTTTAGAGCCTGAAGATGAGTATAAAATCCCTTGAAACGGAGCTATATTGAATTGTACTTCGTGTAATTGTATAGGTCAGTACAGTCTTACATTTGCACTCTTAAAGCCACACACGTGTATTTCTTGACTATCCACAGTATCTTCAGTTTCGGCTGGCAGAAATGGCCACCCAGCTGGTAGCATCTCGGCTGATGGTTCGCAATGCTGCCACATCTCTGGACAATAAAGATCCTAATACAGTGGCCATGTGTTCTATGGCCAAGCTGTTTGCCACTGAAGAATGTTTCAAGGTACAGAATATTGTCCTCATTTTGCAGTTGCCATGACTAAAATCACACATCTGTATTGATATTTTGCTAGGATTTATCTAGCACTACTTCTGTTATGCTGTGTTGGTTTATCTAATGGCTATGTGTATTTATTTTCTGGAAACTTTAAAGGACATTTACATGACTAGATCACCTGTGTTTGACCAGGGTCCTTAAAACAAGCAAAGAATAATAACACACACCATCCGCAGGTTCTTTAATTTATAACAGTCAACAACATAATTCACTTCTGACCTACGTGAATTAGACAATCTATACCATATTTCATGTCTGGTCTACTTGAGTTAGATCAATCTACAACATAATTCATGCCTGATCTACTTGAGTTAGATCAATCTACAACATAATTCGTGTCTGGTCAACTTGAGTTAGAACAATCTACGACATAATTCATGTCTGGCCGACTTGAGTTAGAACAATCTACGACATAATTCATGTCTGGTCGACTTGAGTTAGAAAAATCTATACCATAATTCATGTTTGGTCTACTTGAGCTAGAACAATCTACAAGATAATTAATGTCTGGTCTACTTGAATTAGAACAATCTATAACATATTTCATGTCTGGTCTACATAGTCAGAACAAGCTGCAATGTAATTTATACAAGGTTTGCTTTAGTCAGACCAATCTGTGGCATAATTCATGCATGGTATATTTGAGTCAGGGGTGGACATTGTGCCTCTCAGGCACACTGTGATGCATATAAATGAGCATATAAATGACGACATAATCCATATTGTAATATTTCCATTCCCCATGTATATTTGAGCGACAGGAGTCATATCTAGTCTAAGGAAGCTTTCAGACAGGCCATAAAGTCCAGTACTCTTTCTCTTTGCATGTATGTGCACCTAGATGCACTCACACATTGCAGTTAAAAATGTGTTCATTGCAAATGTAAATGCCAGAACTGCTCACATATATACAGTGCAAATCTGATACGGCGAACTCACTTGGGACCCAATAAATAGTTCTTCTTATTAGAAATTCCCCTTATAAGAGTTCAAGCATATAGTGATGCATTTACACTACAATACAATATTGTTCCTCACAACTGAAATTTGTTGCATCCTAGATCGCCTTAAGCGTTTTGCACTGTATATATAAACAGTCATATAGCTTTTACAGTTAAACTCATGATTGTGAAGGCTGTTGTGATATCTTCCACCAACATTGTCAGTAAACTTGCTTCGCTGTCTCCATCAACAGATCTGTAATGATGCCATGCAAATATTTGGTGGCTATGGGTACCTGAAAGATTACCCGGTTCAGCAGTACATGAGAGATACAAGGGTGCATTGTATTTTAGAAGGTAGAGTTCATTCAACATTTCACATTTTGTTTGTGATATAAGAATATATGTTTTTTGTTGTTGATGGAAAGAGTGATGCTTGCGCTACATCCACTCTCTTGTGTTTGCATTCACTCTCTCTGTCTCTCTCTCGCTCAGGTTTCTTCATTTTTTAATAGTCAACAACGAATGAATCTTTATTTTCCACAATTTTTGATCCTCTTAAAATAAAGTTTGTTCATTCGTTCTCTCTCTCTGACACACACAGATACAAGGGACGCAGAGGTGTTTCCAAGGCACCAGGGCCGGGTTATATACTGGCCAAGACCTATTGACGCGTCCTCGTCGAGCGTCCTGGGCAACAGGTCCCTTCGGGGTCCTGGCTAAAGTCAGTAGGATCGCCGATTCCTCCGAAGTCGGAGAGTATCTGCCTGTACGGCGAGGAACCACCAGTCTGCACACCAATAAGCCAGACATGGGACAACGGATACTCACGCAAAACTCAGGTCCTGTATGACATCACACTGATGTTGGACAACAGGATGCCTTCATCCGACATACAGGACTTCGCGTTGGAGCTCAAGCCAACGAACACAAGCAAGCAAGCACACAGATACAAACATATAAGCACATATTGGTTCTTCTTCTTCATTTGTTCAATAATTTTTTTTTTGGATGCAATTGCATTGTGTATTAGTTAACAGGAGAGCTGCAATATTTGGACTCCAACACATTAGATTAGAACACATTAGACCCGGTGGGTCGTCGCTAAAAGTTACGGAGTTCGTGCTTTGTGCGACGCTTTCCGCGCTGCGGAAAGAGACCAAGCCATATGGGATAAAATCCGGTGCGATGAAGTCGACCCTGTCGACTTTTAAGCGACTTTTTTTTTCGACATTAGATTTCCTTGAATGTTTGTTGACCGGATTAGCCTTTTCGGGTGTTACGTAGTCATATTGTTTGTTCCTCTTTTATGGTGCAGAAGATAATAAGTAGATCAGATTTGCAGCTTATACGAGACAACAAATAGCTATGCTACTACGGAATGGCAATGACAAAAAGGAAGAAATTATAATCATTAATTATGTCGATCAATCACATGCCATTTCCACACAAAAATGATTGACTGCAATGGATCCTCAACATTATTTCTGACTGTGGTTGTACTTAGTGGAAATATTGCATACAAATTGTTATATTATCTTCTGACTTGTATTGCTGCCTGTCCCTTGCATGTCTGTTTTAAATTCTTCTCTCCAGTATGATTTTTAAAAGCGTCATGTCATTTAATGCAACAAAAATATTTCAGTAGCAAACATATATGCATTGCTTTCTTTTTATTTCTGCTATCAACTGATATTCTTTTGCAGCTTCTCTCTTACCTCTGCACTTGTGTCCATTGACATGTGGCTTTTTCTTCTCTGTGTGCGGATGTCTGAAACCTTTGATATTCTGATTGCTTACTCATTGCTCTGTTTCTACACATGTAACAATCTTGGCCTGGACAAAAAGCAGACTTGCAGAGAAAGCTAAATGGCATTGAAAAAGGGGTGGGTTGTTGCCAAGCTTTTATTGGAGTCAAAATAAAAACAAAATAAACTAAGAAGCTTGACAAATGGAAAAACATGCACAAATACAGGCAAATATTTCTAGCAAATGTCTTTATTGATGGGACAATAGGAAAAAAACAAAATGCAAAGGAATACTTATCAAGTCAGGTGTTCCCAGCTTTGTTAACCATTTGGGCTAACTCTGAATAAGATAAGTATACTTTTGTGTTATCTGTTTTTTATACTTTTGTTCTTGTTGTCCCATTGATAATGACTTATGTGCAAAAGTTTGCCAAAATTTTTTTTTCACTATAGAGTGAAAATATTATGACAAATTTAGAGGATATTGAGAGTAATTGCCATTGGGGGGACATAACATCAATAATGTAAGAGACGCAGAGATACAGTATTGATTTCAGACAGTATCTGCTGCATTTAAATGATGCAGTTATTGTACACAGTGAAAAATTAGGGTTAGAATTAAATTGTAAGAAAACAGAAATGTGGTATTTCTTTCTTCTTAGAGACAACCATAGTGTAATATATGGGTAAATGGAAATATTCTTAAAGAAGTTTATTGGTACAACTATTTTGGAACAGTCATAACATCTGATGGGAGGTACCTTGAAGAGATTAGAACAAGAATCGCTATGGCAAAGGGAGTCTTTTGTAAGATGGAAAACAATGCCAATAAAAAAGATGTCAATTGCAATGAGATAAATAGTGTTCAAGTGCTACATAGAACCTATACTGTTATATGGATGTGAAATGTAGACAATAAGCAAACTGAGAAACATCTGATGGCTGTGGAGACGTGGTTTCTGAGGAAAATGCAAAAAATACCATAGACAGGCAGAAAAACCAATAAGCAAGTCCTGTAACAAACAGAATGAAAATCGTAAACTGATTACAGAAATATTAGATATAAGACAGTCAAGATTTATTAGGCACATTATGAAAAGGAATAAACTAGAAAACTTAGTGACAACTGGCAAAACATAGGGAGAAGAACAAGGGAAAGGCAGGCAGATAAATATCTTGGTTTGGCTACATGGTGTAATTGAGACACAGCTGAGCACTGGTGTGTGAGAGGGTGAAACTTGACTGCCTGTTTATCGGCATGTCACACAATGATGATGATGTCTGTTTAGTAAATATGTTTCTTGGCCTACCCCTTCTTGCAATATTTTGTTTTCTAGTACTCTCTTGGTGTTTATGTGTTAAGAGTATGACTAAGCCATGAGAACCTTTGCTTTTGAATTACTTTAAGAAGTCTTCTTTGTTATATTTTCTTGAACTGGTTCATTGACAATTTTTCATTCCAGCTCATTTTTTTTAGTTAAACCACATTTCAAATGTCTTTATATGTGCTCACAAAATAATTTAGCTATATCTGTGTTTGTTTTTATTGATTGTATTGGCCTAAAACAATACATTTTCTCTTGTATTTGCAGGAACCAATGAGATCATGCGGTTGCTTGTAGCAAGAGATATTTTAGCTGAGAGATAATAAAAGCCTGGCCACTTATATCTTAAATCCTGCATTTATTGACTTTTTCATACGCTGGCTATTTCAGTGTTAAGTTTATCAGAGTGAGTTCTATGTACAAACATTGGTTTAACAAATCAAGAGTGTGAGAGAGAGACCTGATTGTAGAATAGAGAACAATGTAACTAATTGTGTCTGAGATGAGGACAGGAAGGGAATAAAGGAACAATTAATGCTAAACATAAAACAAGACTTACACCTCTTCAGGGCAGAGGATGAGTACATTTGTGTGTGTGTATGCATTGTAACAAAACAAACGACAACAAAACTGGATTGGATTACAAGTTTATTTGCCCAAAACATGAAAAACCAGATATTTATCTCCCACAAATGAAAATATCACTAGAGCAGGTGTTCTTTAAAATGTTAAATTGGTACACCTCCTTGCACTTAAAAATCTCAGAAATAGACAAAATTCTTTTACTGTGTACAATTTATATATAGAAAAAACAGTTTTGAAAGCATTTCTTTTCACTTTGGGCCATATTTGCCCCATGCTTATATACTAAGTAGAATGACAAGAGGAAAAAAAATAGTGCTGCCATGTTTGTTTTTTGTGTGTGGGTTATCTGTAATACAGAAATAGGGACAAGGAAGGCCTATACTGAGCAGGTGCATGGTACAAGATTAAGTGCCCACATACGGTGATGGTAGCATAACTAGAATGAGATCTAAAAGAACTGAATGCTGTGACTGCAGAAAAAGGAAAACAGATCTGCTGGTTGCACAATCTTTCTTACAGCATGAGAAATACATTTTCATACCTACTGAATGGCAGGCACTCACAAAGGTAGAATTTAGAGGACACACTAGGCAATATAAAAATGTAATTGCAGTTAAGAACATCTGCTTTAGTGAGTTTTCTAAGATGAAGAAATGAATGATAAATCATTGAACCAAACACAGATCACTCATTCAGTAATATTTGCCCGCACTTATTCACACATGAAACATCAGCATAGTAAATAACTTTAAAAAAAATTAACTGTATTCTCACAATCCTCAACTAGCAGACTGCCTCCTTACTGTGTACATGCATAGCATATATGGTTCAAACACATATGTACAGCCCCTGTGCCCTTTCACACAAGATAATCACTTTTTATAGATACTCCGCAACAGCCTGTTTAAAAACACTGTACTCTGTTTAGTCAGAAGCTCAAATTTTACTCTGATGTTTAGTCAGTGGCCCAAATTTTACTCTAATGTTTAGTCAGAAGCCCAAATTTTACTCTGATGTTTAGTCAGTGGCCCAAATTTTACTCTGTTGTTTAGTCAGTGGCCCAAATTTTACTCTGATGTTTAGTCAGTGGCCCAAATTTTACTCTGATGTTTAGTCAGTGGCCCAAATTTTACTCTGATGTTTAGTCAGTGGCCCAAATTTTACTCTGTTGTTTAGTCAGTGGCCCAAATTTTACTCTGATGTTTAGTCAGTGGCCCAAATTTTACTCTGTTGTTTAGTCAGTGGCCCAAATTTTACTCTGATGTTTAGTCAGTGGCCCAAATTTTACTCTGATGTTTAGTCAGTGGCCCAAATTTTACTCTGATGTTTAGTCAGTGGCCCAAATTTTACTCTGATGTTTAATCGATGGCACAAGTTTTGCTCTGATGTTTATAGTCAATGGCACAAATTTTACTGTTTTAGTCAATGGCATAAATGTCAAAATCTTCATGAATACAGAAAAGTAAGCCAGGCAGTTTCTTACACATAGTTAACAAATGAGTGTCTTGTTTGTCAACACTGTGTGACTGTTTCATTTCATACACAAAGACTGCTACATCATAGAATCACAGCAGACAATTCAATTAAGTGAGAGACATGATTTCTTACTCTCAACTTCAGGTTCTAAGAATCCTACATAACAAAATAAACATATTACTATATGTCTTCTTATAGTCCATGCCATGCGATGCTGGTGATCATGTCTGTCCACAGCTTTCTGTCTCGTGTGATACCAATCATTTCTGATACAAATGTTCCTCCATGATCTGATGTCAAACTGTCCAGCAGCTCTTCTCTTGGTCTCCACTTTGCTGACGACATACTCCAGCTTTTCCCTGCACAAAGAATGTGAATTGTCTTCTGATTGATTGATTGATTGATTTAGGAACCGACATCACAGCACTTGGGACATTCCCATAAGCTTCTGATGCGAGTAACCAATTCTCTCTGCGAGTTTAATTTCTTTCAAGATATCTTCATCGATATATTTATTCTCATGTATGATTCTTAGATCCCGAAGATATGAGTAGGGAAGCTGAATTGTTCGTTATGACAGTTTCTGCCAGTACAGACTTTATATATGAAATTAATATCAGCAGCAGATTTCAAAAAAGAATGTCATACATGATAATAATACAAACTTAACAAAATGAAAGTTATTTAAAATAAAGAAAACAGCAGAAGTGAAGAATTTGGCTCACTTTGGTAAGTGCTTTGTGGAAGCTGGTATAATAGTTTTACCAAATTATGTCCTTTGTCCTGTGTGAATGATGTCCCCTTTCCCCAATCTACACTTGTCATTCAGCGTAGGGGTGAGGGAGCCTAAGCTTGCATTCTAGAGGCCAGATGTGTTGCCTTGTATCCATGCTTGTTTAGAGTAGCCTTGATGTTGTCTGTCTATCATTTCTTGGTCTTCCATCGGCTCTATATCCACACCTTTATTTGGTTGTATGCTCTCATCGGCAGATGATCAGTTTCATTCTCATAAGATGTCCACATCACTTTGTTTTTTGATGAAATCAAGGCATGATGTTATGCCTATAATATTTCTGATTTTGCATTCTGTCTCTTCTGAAACCCCAGCAGCTGTTCTCAAGCATGTCATCTTACATGTGGCAAGATTTCTGTAGTGTGATGATGATAAGGACCAAGTTTGACATGAATAGCGAAGTGCTGGAAGTCAGTAACAAATTATAAAAATGTGTTTCTCATAGTAATCTTTGGATATCTGAGTAAAGGTGACAGCTGATAAATTCATAATGGTTACCTTTTGGCATCTTGTTTCTATCTCTCTGTTGAATTGAACATATTGCCTAAATATTGAACTCTGATACTTGTATTTTTTTTAAAAATTTGTTGTGTATCCCTTACGGGACATTGCAGTCAACACCAGCATTTTTCAGCTGTTTGCCATTGCTTTCTGAATGACAGGCTCCCATACCAGCACATTATAACACAACGCAACACGGTCTGCTGCACAAATCGGTCGCAGCTGAGCTTCGAACACCTGGTATACGGCTCACGAACCGTGTTCGGAAGCCTTTAGCCACTTTCTTTGGTGTTTTTCATTTGTTTATTTAATGGACCTGGCTACGTGCTGAATTGCGTTGTTTCATTCTTGTGCTGTTTTCATGTTTGTTCTTTGATGAATTGTGATATCATTTGCAAAAATGTGAGAAAACAGGGATATTATATACTTATATGTAAATACACAAAGATAAAATGTATGTTTTATAACTAGAATCAATCTCAATATTTTGAAATCAATTTAGTCAACAACAACTCTACTGTGGCAAGCTTAGCAAGCTAATAGAACCTTTCTGCTAACAGAAGTGCTCAAGTTTAGCAAATTTATGAGACAAAATTAGCCTCACATCTTAAAAATGATTGGTCCATTTTGTATAGTCACATATTTTTACCCAGGAAAACAAGGCGGAGGGAGGGAGGGAGAGAGGACTAACTACTGCTTTGAAAAGAAGGAGAATCAAATCTGTTAAGAAATAATACACACAGATTATTGAAGCATCACTTGAAATAAGTGATGGCATACCTTTTTTTTTTTAAATGAAATAAAAAATCACAATTTGTGTTCACAGCTGATCAAATAATTATGAAGAAGTTGTTAAAACTGTTTCATGTCAACATTACATTAACTAGGATAACTGGAAAGGAAATCCATGATGAAGGCCCAACCTCAGATAATCTTGCACAGATCTCACAATGGCTTACTTGCGAACTTTGTCTACATTGGCAACATACCAGTCACAGGTCTCTTTGATTGCTGAAATCAATGAAACAAAACCATTATATTTTATGATGAAGTTATTATTTATTTTGTTTATTTACAAGCCTTGGTGGTTAGAGCACTTGACTGCCAAGACAGTGCTCCGGTTCAATACTCAAACAAGGCGGGATTATTTGTTTTCAACCAGTACAGTTCTAGAGTTGACCAACCCTCCTCATAAAAATGGGTACCAGACAATTTTATGGGAATTGTCAGGGATGGAAAGGAATTGGTCACCCCACCTCATATGTCATGACTTAGAATATGTGAAGAACTAACACCACCTCCAACAGCAGTATCTGCTATGTGACTAGCTTCATTTACATGAACCCTTTCACCCAGAGATCGTGACATATTAGTCTGAGCATTTACATGAACCCTTTCACCCAGAGATCATGACATATTAGTCTGAGCATTTACATGAACCCTTTCACCCAGAGATCATGACATATTAGTCTGAGCATTTACATGAACCCTTTCACCCAGAGATCATGACATATTAGTCTGAGCATTTACATGAACCCTTTCACCCAGAGATCGTGACATATTAGTCTGAGCATTTACATGAACCCTTTCACCCAGAGATCGTGACATATCAGTCTGAGCATTTACATGAACCCTTTCACCCAGAGATCGTGACATATTAGTCTGAGCATTTACATGAACCCTTTCACCCAGAGATCGTGACATATCAGTCTGAGCAGCCTTTTCTCCATACCCTAAGATATCAAACTTTTCATTCTTATGTATAATACACACTTAACAATTGGTTTTCTAGTGACTCTTCCATAGATGATGAACTGTAATTTGAGTGGTGGACTGTTGTGTCGGCATTTTGGCAGCGGCCCTATGCATGTATGCCTGTGTGTGCTGTTGGTTTGTAGGAACTGCTGTTTGTTCCTTTTTTCACATGGGACAATGAGGTATACTTTATGTAATATTCACTGTCACCGGAGCGGAGCATTATGGAGTGACCCTTTATCATAAGTTGAACTGCTGTCTGTTCCACTTTTCACATGGGACAGTGAGGAGTATTTTGTGTAATATTTACTGTCGCAGGAATCGAGCATTATGGGGCCACCCTTTGCTGTGAAGTTAGAACCGTGGCTAACAACTAACAAACTTGAGTTGTAGTGGGGGGGGGGGGGGGGGGGGGGGGGGGGGGGGGGGGGGGGAGGATGTGTATAAACCGTGCATATTATATATACGCATGATTTTATGGTGATAATACAGTTTTAATTAACGACCCTGTGTCAAGCCATTTGGCTAATTGCAATAGTGCCAGATTGTTTAAACCAATCAGTGATGTGACCAGTATCATGTCAGCTGCCAGAACATTTTCTGACAAGCACTTTTATGAAGCTGGATTAACCCCAGAGCCATGTGATTCATAAAACAATCAGTGTCAGTAGAAGAAGTAGTAGTAGTGGTGGCAGCAGTGGGTGGGTGTTTTTTTTAATGTAGCAACACCAAGCCAGTTGGTATGTGCTCTAGTCATTGCTGGATGTGCTAGTCAATATGTATATAAAGAAGCTCATGATGTATATGCATATGTAGGAGTGGAAAAATATATTTTCTTTGGTTATATCCTTCTTGTGTGTTAGTATTTGATGGGATGCACATTTTAATAATTTTTAATTTTATTGTAATAAACTGATATCAGCTGTGTACATGTAGACACAGTTCTAAACTCAGAATTAATAATCACATTTCTTTCAAGTGTTTGAGTGTGGTGTTTCCACTCTTTTTAAAACAAAAAATGCAGTCCACCCTACCTTGATGTATTGGGGTGAATTTGAAATCTGGCAAATACTTCCTCAGTTTGGCATTGCTTGCTGTCTTTTTGAACTGTCCATCTGATTTAGTTGTGTCAAGCTGTGCACGGGTCAAGGTGTCAATATGAAGTAATAATATACTTATCTGTGATTTCCTCTGATAATATTTGTCATTTCTTTATTCAGCCTTCTGCTTCTAACACTAATGCAAAGGGACATTAACTCTATCAGAACCAGAAGATTTCCTTCACAACAGCCACCCAAGCTCTAGCGGAAGCAAGGAACATTAACACTGTTAACTACCATGTATGTAATTAGTGGTGACTAAGGATGGTTGGTCTGGGGCTGGCTCCTCCGTCCTGTAGACAACTTTAACTGCAAAAATCAACCCAGCATAGGTCTAAAGATAAGGAAATAAGAATAACTCAGCCAACCAAGATGGAAGGAGACTCTTCTAGAAGTATATGACATGATGCTGAGAAAGTTCAAGGAGTCTTGATTGCAGGCTTACCTCCTTTCACCCAGTAAAATCTCCCAAATTGGCAATATTAGAACTATATATGAATTGAGAAAGACAACACAGGTGGTATGAGGAATGAAATATTATAAGATTAGCATTTTGGGATTCTGTGTAACAAGATTGAATGGAGCAGACAAAAGCCTTCAAAACAGGTGAAACAGTGCTATTCATACCATACAGGAAAAAAATGCCCCTCACAATGAAAGGAGGGGTTCTAATGCTATCTAAGGAGACAGAGAAAACACTAACAGATTTGGAAGCAGTGAGGTTTAGAATAATGAAAGCAATATTATGAATGAAAAAAAGGAAACATGAATGTGATCCAGTGTTATGAAGCAACAACAAATAAGGATGAATCCCTTAAGGAGGAGTTCTACTTGAAACTTCAAAAGTACTATAGGTAATCAAATAAAAGGCAATAACATTTTAATGGGTGAAGTGAATGCCAAGACAGGATCAGATAACAAGGATTTTGAAGAGATCATGGGGAAGCACGGGTAATGATCAAAATGAGGAATAATTTAGAAAGGGTTAAACAAAATTCTACACATTTAAATTTGGTTAGGCTGCCACACCGCCATATTTATGTGCATGCCGAAGACAGGCAGTTATGAAAAACCAAATATATCCATCGTGGCAAGCCTTTGGTTCCATAAATTAGATTATGATAAAGAATAAGAAAGCTGGAATAAAGGGATGATGAAGTAAAATTCATTGTATATATTGACTAATCAAAATCAGAAATGAAAACATATTATACCTCAGCTAATCTAATGGTTCCATAATGGTTATGGAAGACCAAGCTTACCAAGACAGTATGGTCCAAGTTCAGTCCCCAGTAGTGAGAAGTTGTGTTTTCTTCATCAGTACGGGACTGTGGGGTTGAACCGGCCTGATGGTTGGTTGGTTGTGAATCTTCTGGATGACCGAGTTTGAACCCTTCAATTTGGTGCATTGGCATTCAATTTTTTCGAGACCCTGATAAGAGTTTTCATCTATCAGAGTGAGGTTGGTGAAGAGACTTCTACCAAAATACCATCTCCATGGGGTCTGTGCTGCAAAACTCTCTTTCCCCTCTCCAAGCCCAGAAACCAGGGGACATGCAAGACTGGGACTTCACATCTGCAGAGAAGCATATGATGTAACCAGATCATCATACAGCAGAGCACATACAGAATAGCTGAGATTAGGCCTAGGAATGTCATTGCCAAGATTTAATTGGTACTGGATACGTTTGTGGAAATGTGAGGACAGGAATGGGCCTTTTCCCCACCTAATATTGTGAAAGCCTGAAAATTAACACACCCTGCTGGAACATTTGTCATTGGATGACCTTTCAACAGCCTAACACTGGTGTTTAATTCAGTGATGACCATTAATATATTATGTTGGCAATAATGTTCACCCTGAGCAATTCTTTGGATATGTGTACAGGTAAACATACGTGTGCAATGTACATATGAAAGGATACAACTACTTCTCCTGTGAAATTCATAGCTTTCACGACCAAGTCTGCTGCCTCTTTGATAGATACCTCGTCCTCCTCACCAACTGTAAAGGAGGGAGGAAACAGAATAAGTTAAAGTTGACATGAACAAACATTGTCTTGACACTTGGTTCTGTGTGAAAAATGGTTTTAAAAACTTAAATTAACAAACACATTCCTATTTTATAATTCACATTTAATTCTTTTAAAGGGTTTTCCCTACCCTTTAAATCATTTACTGTTCAAGTGTCTGGTGGCAAACATCAGCGATCATGTCTCCCCACAACCTCCAATTTTTGTTGTGTTTTACATTCACCCTTTGACCTCTAGTGTAGTCAACACACAGGCTACTACTTCTAGTGCACTGGACTGATTTCTGCAGGTGAATTAGCTTTCCCTATTACCAGTGTCATTAGACGAACCCACTCCGACTTCTGAGGTACTTGTAATTTACGTCCTCAACTCAGGGACTAGAAGTCAACATTTTAGTCTGACAGTGTAGGGGTTAAACAAGCTACCTCGGCATCAGCACACTGGAAGTTAGAAAGCAAGCACTCAGATCCATTTGGCCATGCTAACGCCCACCTTCAACTTCTTATTCTACTGTTTATACTGGAGCATAGGCCCTCAAAGAAAAATCACGCCAAGCCATCATATCTTTTGCTACTTCCTGCAACTCCCTCAATGTCCTCTCCATAAGTTTATTTCTTCTAACACCCGTGCTGTCTTTCCTAATTCATACAGTTCTACCATTCTAGGTGCCAATTCTGGAAATATTCCTAGGTTACAGAAGATAAGCTGGCTTATCCAGACTACTTGCAGCTTTCTTCGCATCACGCCACACCTCTTCCAGAAGAGCCTCCTTTCATCTTGGCTGGCTGAATTATTCTCATTTCCGTACTTTTACATTTGTTCATGGTGGTTTGAGTTTACATTTTACAGCTTATTTTCTATGGGAAGCCATAGCCAGCCCCACGCCAACCCTCCTTAGTCACCTCTCTATTACGTGCATGGTAGGTTACAGCTTTACTGCTCTTTACTTCACATAAGGACCCCTGTAACACATGGGCGAACCTCCAGCTGAAATTCAAAATAATGTACTGACTTATCAAATATTTTCCAATTCCAAGATGCCAGACTAGTGTCTTATCTTTTTGTCAAATCCCTTTTCACCAATTAATTCTACTAGTTGTTAGTATATTCCAGCAAATCTCTTCTCACGACATGGCCAGTAATTGTTGACAGAGAACCCACTACTCTACATAAATCACGGACTTATAATCAACATGGCAGTTCAAACTGAAAAATTTGATTTGATATATTTTACAGTCAAGACAAGAACACAGAGCCAATACATGACTCTGATGATCATGTAAGATAGTAAAACATGACCACCCACGCTTATTGGCATGACAGATGATGACGATTCTACACCAGTAGACCCAGACCACACTCATCTAATCAAATTGGGAATACAATGTGCCCCTTGGCCATCTCTTTTAATTAAAAAAAACAGTACCAAAATCACATCTTATGGACACCTGACAAATAAATTCATGTGAAAATGTGTTTTAAATGTGAAATTTTGCAACAGTGTACAACAGTGTGTAAAATGTACACAACAGTATGAAAGCTGAACCTTTTATTCATTTATAATCGTGCAACTTTTACTCATCTGTAAATGTGCAACATCAATGTCAAAACAATCTGTTCTACTAGGAACTGCAAAGATGTACAGAAACTAAATTCATACAGCATATGGTGGCTTGCTTGCTTGGTTCATGAACCCTCTGCTGGAGATTTGAACCCAGATAACTTAGTAGTAAGCTAGGTCACCAATTGCTGCACTATCACAGCACTAATATATTTGCCTTGATTTTCTTAATCTTCCATGCAGAACAGAACCACAAATATTTTACCTGATAAAGATGATTGGTGAAACTTCCTTGTACTCCCTCAGCACCCACAAGAAGAGACGACCCAGATCCAATGAATATATAAATTGCCGACGAGGAGACCCACTGCCCCAAATGACAAAGGGAGTGTTACTGTCTGGGGGGAAAAAACACTTTTCAGTTCTAAAAAATTACCAACAAATGCGAACCTACATAACTGCAAGGTGTAATCTTCATCTTTCATTCCTCTTCCGAGATTAGTGCACATCACACCTAGTGATGCACCTTGCAAGTCAGTGTGTCTGACTTCGGCATACATCTGTGTCAAGTATGCTTCCTCTAGACAGATTCCATTCAAGGTAACAAGCTATATCAATGTATGGGCAGGTTTTCTTTCCTAACAATTTTACCAGGGCATTAGTCTTAGCCAGGGCAGTAGCTTTATGGCCTGTTCTGTGATTTCCAACCGCCATGGGATTATAACATCACAGCTTGCACACCGGACTTGTTTCTCACCTTCCCTGAGATGGCTATGTACCTGATCTCCCTACCCAAGAGATCACAGGGGTCGTGTGATATCATTAGCTACTGTGAATCTACAATCATGGCCAGACTGCGAGAACAGCAAATTAAAAGAGGGGTGGCCAAACAAGAACACTACGCGGGAAGCCAAAGAAGATTGATAAACCAACACAGAACTGGTGTCATTAGCCGCTACACGCTGCGGGATTTGCTGAGGAGGGGATCCGAGCACTTATGGACTGAATGGTTTGATGTGCAATGAGGATGATCTGTCGACTAACTATTAGCTACCAATAGTTCTTGTAGCAATTGCCAGTCCTTTGCTGAGATCAGTCCTGCTTGTAGCAATTGCCAGTCCTTTGCTGAGATCGGTCCTGCTTGTAGCAATTGCCAGTCCTTTGCTGAGATCAGTCCTGCTTGTAGCAATTGCCAGTCCTTTGCTGAGATCAGTCCTGCTTGTAGCAATTGCCAGTCCTTTGCTGAGATCAGTCCTGCTTGTAGCAATTGCCAGTCCTTTGCTGAGATCAGTCCTGCTTGTAGCAATTGCCAGTCCTTTGCTGAGATCAGTCCTGCTTGTAGCAATTGCCAGTCCTTTGCTGAGATCAGTCCTGCTTGTAGCAATTGCCAGTCCTTTGCTGAGATCAGTCCTGATACTTTCTGAAGCTGATACCAGTAGCCTCTCAGCCATAGCTCACCTTGGTGTAATCTAAGCAGTACTGAACAGAATCATTCACAATAAAATATGTTATTTTAACAGTATAAGTAAAACTTTCATAACTGCACATGAATATTCTAAATATTTACAATGGAAGAAAACCTACAATGAAAACAGGTACAAATAAGGGAATATATTAATACCTTTTGCTTCATAGACTTTGCGAATGAGTCCTGGTAAGACATGACCATCCTCAAGATTGAAGTTATCATAGGGTCCATAGACATTGGTGGGGATGACAGATGTGAAGTTGCACCCATGCTGTAAGTGATATCCTCTGCCAGAAATAAGACATTCAATAGTCAATTACAGTGAGAATTTGTATATTGTATACTTTAGCTTTAAGGATTCATTATTTTGCTTTATGTTACACTGAGTGACGCCTTGCAGTATGCATCTGATGAGATGCAGCCAAATGTGCCAGACAATAAATTGTGCAACCTATTGTTTCTTTATGATTCATGATATTCAATAGTCAATTACTGCTGCCAAACTCCATACAATCCATATATTAAAAGGTACACATTATGAGAACTAAATTAACTCAACAAAAACATCAGGCTATGTTAAGAAAAGAGTAAATGATATCAGGCTAATAAATGTGTCAGTAAAGATCCCCTTTACACGCCTAAGGCATATGATGCTAGACTCATATTTTTATAAAACAATCCGCACTCAGTGGGTGATTTTGTCATGTACGAAAAAATTATTTACCTAGATCACCAAATAAATGAGAAGAAATAAAGCAATACTACATGATCATTAATTAAAATATCTACCAATTTCATTTATCAATAAAAAAAAAACATAAAATACTTGTGTTTCTACAATGTATAAAATACACTGTCATATATGTTACCTACTCAATTATAAAACAAGATATTTAAAATATATATATATATATATATATATGTTGTTGTTGTTGTTTGTCCATCAAGAATGATGATGACCATTCATTTCATCCAGTGGGGTTGAAAGTATGGAGCCGTGAGCTCTAAGATGGCTGATAAGGCCTATTTTGGCTCGAAATGTTCTTTGACAATGTGGGCAAAGAATGCTTGACGTTCCAGGAGGAGGATCTCCTGCAGTGGTTTTTCTGTCCAGCCTTTTCTTCACAGCTCTTGCAGTCCTGGTTGCTTCACAAGTGACTGCACCCTTATGTAATGATGTACGCCATGAATTACAGTCTTTAGCAGCAGTCTCCCAGGTGTCAAGATGAATTCCAAAAGCTTTCAGTGAGATTTTCAGAGTGTCTTTAAAGCGTTTCCTCTGGCCGCCTTGGGAGCTTTTACCACAACGCAGCTCGCCGTAAAAAATTTGTTTAGGGAGCCTGTGATCTGGCATACGAGTTAAGTGACCAGCCCAGCGAAATCTGATTTTTCATTAGTAGAGTGTGGATACTGGGCATGGACGCTCTTTCTAGAACTTCAGTGTCTGGGATCTTGTCTTGCCATTTAATCTTCAATAGCTTCCTAAGGCAGACTGTGTGGAAGTGGTTTAATTTCCTAGCATGTCAGCTGATAAACAGTCCATGTTTCACAAGCATATAGCAGTGTGGATAATACAACTGCTTTGTAGACTTTTAGCTTTGTTTGCAGGCTTATTCCAGTTCTGTCCCATACATTCTTGTACAGTCTGCCAAAGGCCGTGATATATATATATATATATATATATATATATATATATATATATATATATATATATATATATATATATATATATATATATATATATATATATATTATGTATGTTCAGAATCCACAGGAAAAATAACTTGTTGAATTTGTGTAAGGTATTTCAGAATTACACAAAAGTAAGGGCAAAGAACAGAAAAAAGATATGTCCTTCTACTGGAACCCACAGAGCAAAAGAAAAAGAGGGAAACTCATAAACAATTGGAGAAGAGAATTACAGAAGATTAAAAATATGGAAAGGACATGGAGCGAGCTGCAGGAAGTAGAAAATGATAGGACAATATGTGTAAGTTAATTGAGGTCATATACTCCAACAGGGAAAAAAAGGGCAGAAGAAGAAGTGAAAGTAAAAAACTCACTTGTTTTGTACATCAATCATGCGTTTGGCAAACGAATAGCCAAAGTTGCTGTCATGGGGTGGACCATTGTGAACCTGCCAAAAAATACAACAGTTACTTTGTAACACAGGAACAGTCTGAATGTAACAATATGATGTAAGTCACCTTTAAAATATCTACAGTTGCACCATTAAGGAACCTATGTACAATGATGAAGCCAGTGTACTCAACAAGCATATAATACAAGCTTCCAACAATGTTGAGAGAAAGTTAATCAAATATAAGAAATTCTCAGTTAAATGGAAACTGAGCACAAACTAGTCTATTGGTATGTCATAAATAAACTTCTAAAATTAATAACAAGAAATAAACATATAACTTACCATTTTCTCATCAATTGGATATGTAGTTTTGTCTGGAAAGATGCAAGTTGACAGGCAGGAAACAACCTTCTCAACTTTGAACTGATGACTGATGCTCAATACATTGTCATTGATCTGTGAGTTTACTCTCTAATTTTGGGGAATAAAAACAATGGAGAAATAATTAAAAATCTGTTGATTAGCAAAACAAACAAAACTGTTTACTAATTAGTTAGGTTAAAGTAATTCATGGCAGCATAGTTATAAGTAACTACATTGAGATGTAGTTATAAGATAACTGCTTATTGCTGTTTCTTGGCAGTTAGAAGACACTAAGCTTAGACTGCAACTGTACTGACATTTCAGAAATGAGAAAAGATACCCACAATTCTTCTTCTGCAGCCTTTCACCTCCTCATGGAGTACAGACCCTTAATAAGCTCATGTTGAGCCTTTGGTAGACTTTTTCATGGCTGGTTGGATGTTGCATGTTTTTTTGCATTTTACCTGCTTATTTGTGCCTATGAATAGTGACCACATGAATAGTCTAAACGAAATGTGTAGAGAACATAACATGAAAATTAGCACAATCAAAACAGAGGTAATAACTATAACTAAAGAAGAACAAACAACAACAATTCACCTAAACGAACATCCCTTGAAACAAGTAAAGAGTTTCAAGTACCTAGGAAGTATAATATCATCAAATGGCAGATCAGAAGACGAGATCGAAAATAGGTGCAATAAGGTAAATCAACTCATTGGACTAAAGAACAAACATGTATTAATAACTACTAAGAAAGCATTTTACAACACAATCTTCCTACCAACTCTGTGCTACCAATGCCAAACCTGGACAATGACAGAAAAAGAGAAAAGAAAAATCACAACAGAAATGAGGTTCCTGAGAAGAATACTCAACGTATCAAGAAGAGATAAGATCAGAAATGAAGAAATCAGGACTAAAGTGGGGGTTAAAGCAGCACTAGATTTTATTAGAAAGCAGCAAGTCAAATGGTTTGGCCATGCAAGTAGGTTACCAGTCAACAGCATGCCACAACAAGCAATGATGTACAGACCAGATGGAAACAGAGGAAGAGGCCGACCACGTAAACGTTGGACGGAGGGAATAGCAGAATCCATGGGAATGTCGATATATGAAGCCCATAATCGGGCACTCTCACAAAGTTTATACTTCACCTCGACACCGCAAGGTACAAGAGGAACATGATGAGATGAGATGAGATTTGTGCCTATAGGCCAACGCATCCGACTTCTGCGGGTGTTTGTTTGACCGGGTTAGCCTTCCTGAGTGAAGCCGATGTTCAATTAGGGCATGAAAGGAAGAAGAATGCTATAGCGAATGCAGGAAACACAAAGGCAGGAACACATGGTTGCAATAACAGAACTGGGGAAACCAAATTTTATCAAACATACAGTGGTGTTGGGTTTCAATCTGTAACAGAATTTGATCCTCTGGACAATAACATGGAGTCCGTTGATAATGAAATACCCACAACCTGTGGAAGAAGACCTAGGCCTAATTGCCCAGCAGATCCATGCATGCTGTGCTGAATCATGACATAGCTTATACTCTTGGCAGATGTGCAGGTCCAGCTTCAGTCTAGCACATCTGAGCTTGGAGAGGTGCAGGAGAGCTCTGTAAAACTGTCCTCATGGAGATGGTACTTTGGTATCAGGTCAGAAGAAATGTCTCTAAACCAACCTCACTCCGGAGGGTAAAAAAAGACAATCATCAACATATCTAACCATGTCACTCCACTGTCCTCAGTTCTCAGCAATTATCTCAGCCCAGTGTGAAACTGAACCCTAATGTTCTTACTTGCTTATGTGATGTTTCTTCAACATCGTCTTCCCCTTTTCCCTTGGATTTTGACTTACAGTATTTTAAATATTAGACCTCATTGTTTCATACTGAGACTAAGACTATTTTTTGTACATTTTTCAAAAGTTGTCTGTTATGTTGTAAAAAAAGTTAGTTAGCTGCATATCCTTTACAGGACGTCACAGTCAACTACGATCAGTAGTTTGCCATTGCTTTCTGAACAACCAGCACTCATACGATTTTTATGTAAACCAAAGCAAGGCAGTGTGCTGCCAAATTGCCCACTACTTTGTAAAAAAGGTAAAGAACAAAACATAATGAATGGCTTTATTTTAACAAGCAAAAACATGTTATGATGCAGTACACTGTTGTCAGTAGCTACAGGGCGTCTCATAAAAGTATTGAAAAATGCAAGAAAATAAAATATGACTTACAAAGAAATCAAGATTGTACTTGAGATTTCTAAACAAACCTCCGACCATAGCAGCCAGGTGAATGACATGAGTAGGCTTGATTTTGGCAAATAATGCCTCTGTGGCTGCACGGTCACTGAAAAGAAACAGGCAAAAGGTATATAAGTATCACATTATCAGTAGTCACAAGTGGTGTTATAATTTACCAATGTGAAGTATATTCTTTTGTAAGGATGATCATGTTACACAATGAGTAGTGAGATAACCAAGAAATTGGAGGCAGTCGCAATGTGGTTTCGGAGAAGCATGTTGAGAATAATATGAACACTAAGAAAAATGCAAAGGTATTGATGTTACTATATCAATCATCAAAACCATAAGGAAACAAGACATGAAATTTATGGGGTATATCAACAGAAGTGGAGGACTAGAGAAATAAGCCAAATGAAGGATAATTGAACAATTAGTACAATGCGCCACATCACAGATTTTACTAAGAATCATCATGCAAAGAGTTAGGAAGAACATACAACCTGAAATAGGGAAAGAACAATGTGGGTTCATAGAAAGCAAAGGTACAGAAAATGTTGTGTATTTGCTGAGAAAATTAACTGAGCGTTGTATAGAAGTAAACAAAGATCTACATCTTTGCTTCATTAATTCACAAAGGCTTTTGATAAAGTAAGACATGTCAACATGATGAAGATGCTTGCAGACCTACAAATTTATGGGAAAGATCTAAGACTTGTAAACACATATATTGGAAACAACAAGCTGCCATAAAGATTAATATATGAAGTAGGTCAATATCAGCCTGACAATATCAGCCTATCAAGACAGGTGTGAGACAGGGATGTGTAATATCTCCAGATCTTTTTTCCCTGTACAGTGAAAATATCTTTTAGAAATTTATAAGATATGAGAGAAATCACGACTGGGAGACATAACATAAATAATACCAGATATGCGTATGATATAGTATTGACTGCAGATAATGAACAGGATATGCAACATTTAGTAGATGTGGTTGTACACAGTAAACAACTGGGAGTCTCTGTGGTGAAATGGTCAAGCTGTCTTCCTCATGCTCCGGAGGTTGTGGGTTCGATTCTGGGCTACGTCTTTCGGTTCACGAGTGCATTTTTCTCGGAGACTCCTGGGGGTCGTCGCCGGAGCTATGGAGTGTGTGCTTTGTGCGAAGCTTTCGGCAGGCCATCCTGCCAAAAGAGACCGAGCCATATGGAATAAAACCCGGGGCAATGAAGTCGATCCTCTCGACTTTTAAAGATTGTAAACAACTAAGGTTAACCATAAATTATAAGAAGACACAGATTATGGTCATCATACCACATTGTAATATACAGATAAATGGGAATATTCTGAAACAAGTGAATTGGTACAACTACCTTAGAACAGTCATAACATCTGATGGGAGGTGCCTTGAAGGGATTAGAACAAGAATCGCTATGGTGAAGGTAACCTTTTTTTTATTCTTGGATGTACAAGAGATACAGCATGCAGGGCGCTACCTTCTTGATTTTCCAACCATTGAAGAGAGAATACAAGGTTGCAGGGCACGCGCTTACCTCAGAATTAACGCAAACACACAACATCCATTGCATAGTGAAATTAGGAAGGTGAAGGGCAGCAGGTTAAAAAGAGGACGGTCGTGGATGGGTCAAGCCGAAGACATTCTTCAACAGGTGTGTTCACTTGAGGACTTAGAACCTGGCGAGGAGTGGGTGCAAGTGCCAACAGACTTCTGCACATCCTTTTCAGTTTGCATCCAACTAGATAGAAAATGCAGACAAGAAAATTCGGCTGCTGTTGAGGCTGAAGTACAAGCGTTGATTTTCGAGAATTCGCTAGACGGTGACGCGGTCATCTACACAGATGGGTCGGTCGTCCGACATGTGAGAAGCTCATGGGCCTTTACAGCTTGGGCCAGAGGGAGAATTGTGAAGGAGGACTCTGGTGCTTTCACTGAAACCACAAGTAGCCTGACCATGGAAGTCATGGCAGTAAGTAAAGCAATAACATGGCTCGAGACACAGACATTCACTAGGGCTTGTTTCCTTAGCGACTCAATGAACATAATCAAGAGGATAGAGGAGGGGTCGATCCGAAGAGAATGGTTGCTGCCTCTGGAGCGGTCTCGGCTGGCAAAGATTAGTTTCATCTTCGTGCCAGGGCATGCGGGAGTACAAGGAAATGAGCGGGCTGACAAGCTCGCAGGTGAGGCTACTGTGGAGGACGGACGCGCCATGGACCAGGCGGACATTCTGAATGCTCTACGAGAAGTAAGACTTTTGCGAGAACCAAGTGATGACTGTGAATCTACAACAATGGCCAGACTGCGAGAGCAGCAAATTAAAAGAGGGGTGGCCAAACAAGAACACTAAGCAGGAAGCCAAAGAAGATTGATAAACCAACACAGAACTGGTGTCGTTAGCCGCTACACGTTGCGGGATTTGCTGAGGAGGGGATCCGAGCACTTATGGACTGAATGGTTCGATGTGCAATGAGGATGATCTGTCGACTAACTAACTAACTAACCTTTTTCAAGATGGAAAACATACTAACCAATAAAAAGACTTCCAATTATGAGAAAAAGAGTGTTGAAATGTTACATAGAACCTGTACTTTTTTATGAATGTGAAGCGTGGACATGAGCAGATCAGCTTAACAACATTTAATGGCAGTGGAAATGTTTCTGAGGAAAATGCAAAGAATACAATGGACAGACAGAAAAATAATGAGCAAGTCCTACAAGAAACAAATGAAAACTGTAAACATTAGAGAAATTTGATGTAGGCAGTCAACATTTTTTGGATACGTTATGAGAAGAAATAAATTGGAGAACTTAGTGAAAACTGGCAAGATTGGGGAAGGAGGGGGTGGGTAGAGAACAATGGGAAGACAGAGAAAGTAAATATCTGACGTGGCTTGGCCACGTGGCATGGTTGAGACAAGAACACAGAGCTGATTCATGAATGGTGATCGTGTGAGATGATGAAACATGACTGCCTACGCTTATCGGCAAGGCACATGATGATAATGCAAGATAAATACTAAGCAAGAGAAGTGAAAAAAAAACCAAAAAACAGTGAAAAATGTTTATGGAAAGTTTAAACAGCAGGTAACAAATAATATAAGTAACCCTAACATCATGAAATAAAATATAGGACAGAGAGGATGAGAGGAAGATGATCACTAGTGACTGTTCAAGACCAGGTACCCAAAGATGTCTTTATTGACTGCCATGACAACCCAACAACTAAGAGGTTCAGCTATAGGGTGTATTTTTAATGACTATGCAGTGCTTGGAAATATTGCTGGTCCAAGTTTTGTATTCACCCTCTGTAAAGTTCATGCAACATGATAGGTAACAACATAACTTGGACCGGCAATATTTTCAAACACTCCATAGTCATTAAAAATACACCTTGTTTATGGCTATAGCAATTTATCTGAAACCAAGCTGTAAATTAACTGCCTGACTTTGCTCTCTGTATGAGAAAGTAAGAAAGGAGCTGACCAGCTCATATCATAACTAGTGACGTAGTTTATGTGAAATAGTTTAAACTGCCTAGAGCAGTCAGTATCTAAGATGGGACAGAATTTAACTTGTGCCTACAGTGTAACAAATATAGATTGTAACTACAGCCACAGCTGCTAAAATAATTAACAAGCCGAAAGAAGCAGTGTAAGAAATCAATAAAGTCATAAAGATGCCAGTCTGGCATGTTTATGGTGATGTGTGAAAACTGGTGGTCTTCATCTGAATGAACAATGTTCATAGCATCCTGTATCATTTCACACATATAATTGTTGAAAGTAAAGGACTACTTGTACACGTCCTGAGGCATGTTGGGTATATGATGTTCTGCCAATATTTGTATAGAGCAATCAGCACTCCATGGGTGATGGGATCAATATCACTGATTGCTTTTACTTTTCAGGAGATTTGCTCGTGACCATATTTGCCTGGATTGATCTGGGAGTTAGGTTAATTTTGTAAAATCTGCCTCTATGGGGAGTCCAACACATGATCAATAAGCTGGTAGGCCAATGTGCTAGCCACAGGGCTACCATATTTATACAATATTCATATATTTTATTCATATATTTTATATATATATATATATATATTTTATACTAACAAAATTACAAGTATAAGCAAATATCTAGCCTAGCCAAAGGCATCACCAAGAAAGTATAAAGAGCTTGTGGCAAACAATTGTAGCTATATTAAAAATCATCAATTTAATCAACTGTTATCTCCAGCGTGATATGAATATAAGTATTGATTTACTGCTCATTAAACTGACTCTTCATTTAACAGCAATGTATATCAATGTTTGCAGAAGTGGCTGAAACCAATCTACACTTTTAGGACACACCTGCTGTTAGCTCAACATCAATATTTCTTGCCTGTTCATATCTTAAGCCGAGTACCACATTTTGACATATTATAAATAACTGCAACACCTGTTATGACAATTATTTCACATTTTTTAGTGCTGAATAGTTTTTTTTCCCTTTTGTCCCACGTATCATCATCATCATCTGCTGCACACCAAATGTTGAATTAATGTCTCCAAAACCCTCTGTTCTGCGTCTTCACTGTGTACTCATGCAGGTTTCTTTCAGTCTATCTCTAGATATTTACTCACATGTAATGTTATATTCCCCATAGGGCACACACACACACAAATAGAATGAGACATAAAAACACACAGGGAAGATAATTTAGACAGAGATGAATTATATGGGGAGGACAAGAAGGGGGCTACAGGAGATAACAAAAGATAGGAGTGTTTGGCATGAACTGGTTTAGGGTCTTTGCTTTACTGGGGGATAAAAAACAGAAAAACAAGATGGCAAAGAATGTTCTATCCTATGTGCAAACAGCCCCTTCCCCCCCCCCCCAAACCCCAAGCACATTATGAAGTAAGGAGCCATGTCTCTTTATAGGCCAAAACAAGTTAACCCAACCTGAAACATTGCATAGAGTTATGTTAACTGGGTCAACTGTGTCGAGAACAGGCAACAGGTGTTATAAAAGCGTCAGTGCAACAGCTAACAGAGGGCAGTAAGCACAGATTTGGAACCCTCATCCAGCCGCGTTCACAACATTATCAATGAAACCTAACAATTACACCAACACTGTTGAGGTTAGCTGAGTTAGTTCAGAAGCAATATCACAGCATTTGGGACATTTCCATTTGTGCTCCGTCTTCTTCAACAGCCAGCAAAGAAGCCCATTATTAATGGTACCAGTTGTAGTCCGCTTATGTCTGTCCCTTTCACTTGGAGTACTGAGTGTTGGCCAGATCCTCTGGTCACTCCCTGCCAAACCATTCTCTTAAGGCCATGGTATTTATCTGTTCTTCCATAACATAGAAATATTCCTACAGGACCCTGATGATGTCTGCCTTATCATGCACCAATGCCTCACTCACCAGTGCAGACCCAGCCAATCTGTCTACCTGCTCGTTTTCAAACACACCAGCATGTCCCGGGGAAAAGATCCATCTTTTTCGACTTTTTAACTGAAGCATGCTACTTTGCACAAAGCATGCCTGACTTCACTCTTCTCAGTATGCTCTGGGAGTCCATTTCATTCCAGACATGACTGTGTTGTTTGTCCTCCAGTTAGCAGAATGCTGCAGTGACTGCCTCCACCTGTACTCCCATATCATTTCTAAGGCTCTCCTGCACTAAACTATGTCCATTAACCTTTCACTATCAACTCCCAAATACTTCTTTTGCCTCTTAGCAAAGAGCCATCCATGCAGATTATTAAATCACCCAGACATGAACTGTCATAAATCAATTGTTGCACCTCCCATCCAGCGCTGTCTTCTAGCCAATCTCTGCACTCCCGGTTCAATGTGATTATAACCCTGCTCAGGTCTGACATTTCCTGTGGCATTCCCACTCCATTCATCTCACAATGTTCAAATAATTGTCTGACCATTCAAAAGGTACAAATGTTTGTAAACACTACCTTCTTCTCTGCTCTTCTTTCGAAGGGAGTGAATCACACATACTTAACACCATAAAAGGTCAGAATATCCAACTTCAGTATACATCTGTGTACAATCTGCTTCCTATAAACTGATTCCATTCAAAGAAATGGACATTGTCTTCCTGTGGGTAAGTTTTTTGTTTTTTTTTAAAACAATTTTGCCAGGGCGGTGGCTTTACTCTGTAATTTACAACTGCCAGGGGATTTTTCACAGGAACAACTTTCATACAAAAACTCATGTTTATTCACCCTTACCAAGAAGACTAGGTATCCAATCTTACCACTCAAGAGATCAGAGGGACATGTAATATCATTACATGTCAATGGTAATTGGTAAAATTCCCAGCTGCATGCTGAGATTGAACCCTGTACCTTCTGAGTCTGGGGAGGACAGCGTAACCTCTCAGCCATGACCCCCCTCCTCTTACCTATATCTAGGGGGCTGCGTGGTCTCAAGGTATGGTGACCGCCTTGAGTGCTGGAGGTCTTAGGTTCAAGCCCTGGTGAGGACTGAGATTTTTTCACGTGGATTTCTAGTAACAAAATTTCCCCTGATCTCTGGGTAAAGAGATTGGACGCCCGTGTGTATTGTTGTTGTTTTTCTTCTTCAGCGTTCCGAGCACATTGTTGTGCACGTAAAAAATCCCTTGGCAGTTGGAAATCGAAAAAGAGTAGCGTAATGGCGCTGCCCTGGCAAAATTTTGAGTTAAAAATCTACCCAAAGTATTTCAGGACCCTCGCCAGTGCTACGGAGATCATGCACCGAGCTGAGTTTCTCCAGACTCAGGTTTGAGTTAGGAGGAAAACGGAGTACTACTTATGGGTTAAGCCCGTGTGCCGTGATGTTGATCCATAAACTAAACTAACTAAACATCTATATCTAGTTGAATATGTATGGAAGACTAAATGACATTAAGGTACTACTTACGTTAAGTCTGCCTCCTCTCATCTATATCTAGTTGAATATGTATGGAAGACTAAATTACATTAAGGTACTACTTACGTTAAGTCTGCATCTTTGGAGGAAACAAAGTGCCATTCTTCATCACTACGCTTCCCTTCCCGCTCAACAGCAGCTTCAATACCTTTACCGACGAGGCCAGTCCCACCGGTAACGAGAATAACTTTCTTGTCTGCCATCTTATACCTTCACTGGATATAACATGTGTATATTAGATACTGGCTGTAACAGTGCCACCTTCTTTCCAATTTACATTTTGTCTAACCGAATAACAATGACATGCCACGGGGGACAAGCAGTCACTGTTTGACTTAGATGGTCTGTCTGGCCAATGACATATTCTATATCCACATGTAACAAAAACAAACCTTTTTCTGAATATACATTTAAAAAAAAATAAAGATAATGTCATAGGCAAAAATCACATGCAAAGAAGAGTGTGCCAGTGAAGAGTGCCAATAGTAATAGTATAGGGTGTATTTTTAATGACTGTGCAATGTCTGAGAATATTGCCAGTCCAAGTTTTGTATTTACCCTCTGTAAAGTGCATGCAACATAATAGGTAAATACAAAACTTGGACTGGCAATATTTTCAAACACTGCACAAGCCATTAAAAATACACCCATCCTGTACCAGCAGTTATATGGCCGGATGGCCTTTTGAGTGTAGACCAGATTTTCTAGTCAGTCCCTGCAGCACCATTCTCTTCAATGCCGTGATGATGATCTACCTGTTCTTCTGCACTATACATATAATTCCAAAGGGTCCCGACCACAGTCTGCATCATCGTGCACCAATACCCCACCAAGTGGTGAAAACCCAGCCAATCTGTCCACCTGCTCGTTTCCCACCACACCAGCATGTCCCGGGGGAAAATCCAACAGATGCTCTCTGTCATATTATGGTTTGAAGAGGAGGGAAGGAAAGGAAGCTCTGCCAGTGTTGGCCGGTTCGTTCAAATGTCCAGGGTATGATGATAACTTAGCGGATCCCTAGATCAACCGTCAGTGCCTGCGGGGTGGCACACTGCATCCAAAATCAAAGGACGTGCACTCAGGAAATCACCGTAGAGTTATGATCAGATGATTTTTATTTCATCATAAGGTTATGTTATAACACGGATGACAAGTACGCCATCCAGCCGGCAGCACTCAGGCCTTTCTACCTTTCACTGGATGCAACGCACTCCCGCCACAACCCTCAATATTATTCCTCTCTTAGTGTCCGTGTTGTGGTCACATACCCCTTGGTGTGTGTGTCTGGAGACTGGTGCTAACGTCCACCGCCAGTCAAGCCATCAGGATCTCCCAGCATGGTCAGTCCACGTTCGAGACTAAGTGGCCGTCCTAAAATGACTCAGCACCTGAGATCGATGTCTGGCATTTGAGGAGTGTTGTGGCTAATCGTAGATGTGTTCATTTGAGTGGACTATTAGTTGTCAATCGGTGAGAGTGTAAGGAGCGTCCTAGTGAATTGTCTGTACTGGTGTACATGTAGCGCTGCGGTGTGTTTGCTCTGGATGAAGGCTGAAGCTAAAGTGTGTCTAAGTAACAGTCGTGTTGTTAATCAACGCGACTTGGTGACGTAGCGTTCATCATGCTACACTGTGCTTTATTTTGCTATTATCTATTTTTGTTCACTGATGTGTCTGCACATCAGTTCACACTCTACACGCCTGTCATTTACTATATGACACTCTCCATCTTAATTGTTACATGGAAGCCTGTCACTCTGCCTGAAGTATGCCTGTCTACACCTTTCTCATACTTTCCATTACAATTACGACATGCATGCGCGGTTTGTCTTCTAGCCAGCGGAATGCCACCGTAACTGCCTCTACCTCCATTCTCAGACTAGATGTGGTATTCTTCTTCTTCTTCTGCGTTCATCCGGATTTTTTTTTCCGGATGTGACTGCGTTGTGCCTGTTTACAGCAGAGCTGCGTTCTTGCGCCGTTAGGCCGACACATCCGACTTCTGCGGGCATTTGTTGACCGGGTTAACCTTCCCTGGAGATGTGGTATTATATGCTAGGCTCTCCTAAACACAGTCCACCAACCTTCACCATGAACCCCCCGGCACATCTTTCACCTCTTAGCACAATATAAAATAACACAAAGTAACATGGTCTATACATAGCGATTTTTGGCGACACAGTGGATCATTGCGGGGTGGCGCCGTATATAACTTCCGTTTTCAGTTTGGGTCGCGGCATGATCGAATTAGCTACAAAAACTAACAAAACATCCATTGATCGGTCCAGCAGTCCACCAAACACTTAACCGGAAGTGATTGCTGCACCGATGCAAATGAGGTCCTGTAAGGGATGCTTTTTTGTTTGGGATGAATTAACATAAAAGTACCAGAATCAGAACATGTTCCTTAGGTTTCCTATTAATATTATTTACTGGCACTTCAGTTGCTTATTATATTTCCTTATACTTTTGCTACTTCAAATAGCGTACAGTATTTAATCATGCTGTTTGGACATGTAACTTAACATTCCGGTAAGGTACCAAAATAAAAAAAATATACCAATAATATAAAATATATACCAAAACAAAAGCCGATATTTAAAAAAAAAAAAAACCGGTATCAACACGACGAGAAGGCTGGAGGGGAAGAATGGTGGACAGTTTGACATCATGGAGGAACGTCGGTATGTTCAACACGACGAGAAGGCTGGAGGGGAAGAATGGTGGACAGTTTGACATCATGGAGGAACGTCGGTATGAGAAATTATTTGTAGCACGAGAAGCATAATATTGTGGACAGATATTAATATTATCACATACACCACAAACTATAAGAAGAATCGACATTTTGTCATTTACTCACTGGGCCAAATGATTGATAACAGGGGAAAAAACTAAACTAAACTAAGAAAGAACCGCAAAATCAAAATGAAACACGAATCCTATCAATAATTAAACTAAGTCACCAGTCACCTGCCAGTAATCGTCTGCAATAATTTCCACAAAATTTACAGCCAGAAAATTAAAAACTTACGTACTCTACTAGTTCCTTGTACAAACTAAATGGAAATGATTGCACAGGTAGGGACCAAAAGCCGGCATCGACCTGACGCGAACTGTGGGACTGTAAAAGTGTAAACTCAGCCAGCGGAAGTTACGTCTGCTCGATCACGTCTGCTACGTGACGGGTTATCTACCTTGGGGACAAGATGTTTGACATGCACCGGGATTTGGTTAATATATTATATACAGACTGGTTGAAGCTTTGGGGTTGATGTAATCATGTCTTATAAAATCGCTGTTCGAAAGCTTGAGCAGTTAATGTATGCTTACAAAAACTTCCCGAGAAACATGTTTTGCTTATCGTTAAGGTCATTATATTATATCGAGAATTATGTTCAGGCTCAGGCTGACTTGAATCATCATCATCATCATCATCTTCCACTTCTGCCGTCAAGCGACGTGGGGAGGAATCATTTGCGCTCCAGCGCCCGGTGGGCGGCACTTGATAGTGTCATTCCGTGTGATTGTACAATGTCTTTGATGTCGTCAATCCATTTTCTTCTTGGGTGTCCTCGTGGTCTCGTCGCAGATGATCTTTGATGTAAGGCCAGTGATGGTAGTTGCTGGTGTTGCATTCTAACGACATGGCCAATCCACTTGATCTTGTGTCTTTCAATAAATGTGGCACAAGGTATTGATCCCACTGTCTGTCTGATAACAGTAAACTTTAATAATAGTCTTTATTGCTAGGGCCCGCTTATGATGTTAGTTATTAGTAATATGAATAGTATTTCAGGATCCTCGCCGGTGCTACGGAGTTCGTGCACTTAACTTAGATTCTCCGGACTTAGGCTTGAGTTAGGAGTAGAACGGGGCACTTATGGGTTACACCCATGTGCCGTGATGTTGATCCGTTGACTAAACTAAACTAAACTAAACTAAACTAAACTAAATATTAATAACTTATTACTCCTTGTACAAGCCAAGTCGTTTTTTTTTTCTTTTTACATCATCATCAAGTATCATGTCGTATTTTAAAATCCCTAACACACTCTGTTCTGCATTATTAAGTTAATCTCTTGATGTTGTCCACCCACTCTTAACGTTGTCTTCCTTTTGTACGCTTCCTCTTTACAATTCCATCCAGGGTATCCTTTTCTAATGAGACGTGACATATTGTTAACATGATGTGGCAACATAAAAAAAAAAATGTAACATACAGAATACACCGATGATGAAGAACTCTTGATTTTTTTAAAATAACAGCAGAAATAAATTTATTCGCACTCATATATGGCACGGGGAGAAAATCGAAATTAGAGGGCACGCTCATCATCATCATCATCATCATCATCATCATCATGTGCCCTGTCTGATAGACTCCACAGACCTCGGTCCTTGGTGTTCTGGGTCAACTCTAATGGTGATAAACCTCCAAGCCACCGCCCCAGTCCATGCAGCATCATTTCTCTCTGTCTACCCCAGTCTCTTATATCTCTAACTTTTCCAGCTGCCACGATGTTTTCCAATGTCTCTCTTATTTTTGTTTTCTTTGCATATCCTTTATAGGACATCGCAGTCAACACCAGCACTTCTGCCGTTGTGATCTCTTGGCAAGTTTACGTTCAGTAGTTTGTCATTGCTTTCTGAACGACCGGCTCCGATACCAACGCAAAACCAACGCAATGTGGTCTGCTGCCAAATCGCGCACAGATTTCTCTCGACCGCGGGTATACGGCATTATGAACCGCACCCGTAACACCTTCGCCACGGAGACCGGCCTCTTCTCATTAAAAATTTTGTTGCGTATCCCTTACGGGACGTTGCAGTCAACACCAGCATTTTCAGCTGCTGTTGATGTACTAGGCAAGTGTTACGTTCAGTAGTTTGCCATTGCTTTCTGAACGACCGGTCTCTATACCTTTTTCGAAAATACGAGCACCGCCGTGTTTCGAACCCGGGTATACGGGCTCACAAACCGCGTTCGCAAGCCCTTCAGCCACAGAGACCGGCCTCTTCTCATTACATGACCAAAAATCGCGTTTTATCTCTTTCTTATAGATATGTATCATGTTATACTTTCATTAACCCTTTCCATGCGCTCCTTGTTAGTTACTCTGACAATTCAATGTCAATCCAGGGTCCAATGTCAATCCACAATCCAACATATGTCTTAGAAACATCTATCTTACCCATAATCGCTTCTTAATTTATTCGTTGGCGGTCCATGATTCATTGTCACGCAGCATGACATGTTGTATATAGCATTTCAGCATTCTCTTTCTCCTTACATTCAATGACAGTGACTTATAGCATAAACAACTTTTCATCTTCTGATATGTAGATTTTGCTTGGTCCATTCTGTCGCACAGAGGTTAGTGCGCCTGCCTGCCAAGACAGATCTCCGAGTTCAATCCCCAGCATAGGTGTGATTACTTGTTTCCGACTAGGGCGGCTCTGAGATCGACCATGTCATTCAGGCTAGGGATGAATGGTGACAAGGAAAAGTATTGATTGGCAAACCGACCTCATGTGTCGTGACCTAGAAGGCGTGACAACTTTAACCACAACAGAAGTGTTTACCAAGGGACTAACTTTACCTTTACCATTCGGCTTTTAATCACCGCCACGCATCTCCCATCTTATATTGTTATTGCCTCTGGGTGTTTGATTTTATTAGCTTAATCAAAGATTTGTTCCCTTCTATTGTTAAGTCGGTCTCCGTGGCCAAAGGCTTACGAACGCGGTTCGTGAGCCGCTTACCAGGCATTCGAAACGCAGCTGGTTTTGCAGCAGACCGTGTTGCGTTGTGTTATAACGTGTTCGTATGGGAGCCGATCGATCGTTCAGAACAATGGCAAACTACTGAACGTAAAACTTTTCTACTAGTACATCAACAGCAGCTGAAAAATGCTGGTGTTGACTGCAACGTTCTGTAAGGGATATACAACATATTAAAAAAAATTGTTAAATCACATTTTCGTGTGTTATTTATTTCTTTGATTTTGTTGTTGTTGTTGTTATTGTTTCGTACGCTTGCTTTGAACTCAAGTGTAGTCCATACATGTGCTACACTTCTAGTGCACTAGACGATTTTTTGCGTGCGGATTAACTTTCCTTATTACCAGTGTCTCTCGCCGCAAGGCGAACCCGCTCCCACTAAAGAGGTGCTTGTAATTTACAAATACAACCTGAAATAGGGAAAGAACGATGTTGGTTCGTAGAAGGCAAGGGCACAGTAAATGTTGTGTGTATGCTAAGAACATTAATAGAGCGTTCGATAGTGGTAAACAAAGACCTACATCTTTGCTTCATTGAATACACAAAAGCGTTCGATAAAGTAAGACATGTCAATATGATGAAAATGCTTGCATATCTACAAATTGATGGGAAAGACTTGTAAAATCCATATACTGGAAACAACAAACTGTCATAAAGATTAGTAACGAAGTAGGTTAATATAACCCATTAAGAGATTTGTGCGACATGGATGTGTAATATTTCCATATTTTGTCCCCTATACAGTGAACATAGTTTTTAGAAAGTTAGAAGATATGAGAGTAATCAATATTGGAGGACATAACATCAATAACATTAGATATGCGACAATATTGATTGCAGACATGAACAGGATCTGCAACATTTAGTAGATACGGTTATTGTACACAGTGAACAATTAGGGTTAGAATTACTTTGTCAGAAGACAGCGATTATGATCGTCTCTAAGAAGAAAGAAATATGACAGTGTAATATAAGGATAGGCAAGAATATTCTTAAACAAGACAATCAGTACAACTATCTCGGAAAAGTCATAACATCTGATGGGAGGCACCTTGAAGAAATTAGAACAAGAATCAATATGGCAAAGGTAGACTTTTGCAAAATGGAAAACACTCTGACTAATAAAAAGATTGATTATTTGGTTGTTTTGGGATTTGAATTGGATAGGCCTTAGGTTCATACCAGAATGCGATCAGAGTTGCCAGTAGTGGGTTGTGCTCAATATTTTAATAAAAAGATGTCAGTTGCAATGTGAAACTTATAACCTGTACTTTTGTATGGATGTGAAACATGGACGACGAGCAGACAAGCTGAAAAACATCTAATGGCAGTGGAAATGTGGTTTCTAGGGAAAATGCAAAGAATACCATAGACAGACAGAAAAACAAATGAGCTTGTCCTACAAGAGGCAAATTAACGCAAACTGATTAGAGAAATTAGATGTAGACAGTCAAATTTTGTGGACACCTTTTGAGAAGAAATAGATTACTTGGTGACAACTGGCAAGATTGAGGGGGGAAGAACAAGAGGAAGGCAGAGAAGTAAATACCTGGATGGCTTGACCACATGACATATGCCACATAGCTATTGCCAAAGCACACGATACAGAGAGGATAGAAGGAAAATCCCGAAGTGGACAGTGCACCAAAACCAAGAGATACGAAGATACGTCACAACAACGCGATCGTGACAACGAAAACCATACGCTGTGGAACCATCTAAGTGAGCGGTTGTGTATTTCGATTGTGGAAACAAATTGGTGTGACAATTGGATGTTTGGATGTAATTGGACAGTGGACTTCAAGTGGATAACAAGTGGAAGCATTGGTTGGGGAGACGCCATAGATCCAAGAATGACGGGCAGAAAACTAGACGAATCTCGGATGAACATAACAGCAAGGATCGGAAAGAACAGAGGGAATAGAAATAGGCTGAGCGTCAATGAGAATGAGACAGATTTATATATTGAAGGTGAGTGCTCGCTTAGCGTAAATGTTATCCCGGTCAGAACGGGTGCTCTACGGGAACACTATAATAATATATTATAAAGCTGTTAAGGTTAATACTTAATTAAAAGGTGTTAAAATTTCGCCTGAGCTCCGTTGATCATCAGTGAAGACTATTGTTGTTGCTCCAGTTAACGAGATAGTGCATTTTGTAGGCTCGAACACGTCCTCATGGCACAATACTGTGGACACGGACTTACATTACAGCAACATGGTCAAAACAAAAACACAGAGCTGATCCACGACTCTGGTGACCGTACAAGATGGCGAAACATGACCACCCACGTTTACCGGCATAGCACATGATGATGATGTAATTTCCTCCCTCAAGTTAAGGACGATAAATCAACATTTTAGTGCAACTGACCGGTGTAAGTGTTTAACCCGCTACCTCGGCATCAGCACACCGCGGATGCTTTAAGAAAGAGTGATTATTATTTATATTTTCTTGATATTCAAGAATCCCCCCGCCCCTCCCCCATTACTACAATTACACTACATAAAAATCTAAAGCATGGGAATACTGGGATTCTGGCTAGTCACCTCCAACCCCTATCAAAGAAGACAGCGACTCGCCGGTCGTACACTGTGCTTCAAAGATTGATCCAGCTAGACATTTTAGTTGGATACTGTTACTATATAGCTGGCACTTGCCATCTTGACAGATAACAACTGTTTTGTTTTTAATAAATCAGTTATCAGTTATCAGTTGGGGTATCTTCATTGCACTCCGGACATGTCCATAGGTGCTCAGATCCTCCCCCAGCATATGCATCAGGTCCGGTGGCTAATAGTGCCAGTTCTGTGTTGGTTGACGAGGCGCTTTGTTTTCCCGATGTACCTCTCGCGTCTGGCTGTGCCGATTCTTCTGGACAGCGATGTGGAATCACTGACGTCAAAGTCCTCTGTTCTCGCCATATCTTTGAGGACGTTAATAACATCGGCACGATCCATGGGCTGGCCATCTACAGGGGGTGCAGAGCCAGCCAGTTTGTCAGCTCGTTCATTTCCCTCGACTCCTGCATGTCCCGGGACGAAGATGAAGGTGACTTTACGGACAACAGACTTCCGCAGCGACTCAGTCCACTGTCTACGTACAGATCCAGCTTCGACCTTCTGAATCATGCTCATTGAATCACTTAGTACACACACGTTGGTATAATGCTGTGATTCCAGCCATATGAAAGCCTGTGTAACTGCCATTACCTCCATCGTCATGCTGCTCGTGGTCATAGAGTGGGCACCACTGGATTCTTGAACGGTTCGGCCCGCTGAACGGGCTGTAAATGCCCACGCACTTCTCTGCTGCTTTACAACAGATCCATCTGTATAGATGAGCACTTCGGGGCTATCTGAGTGTTCATAGATGAGCGCGATACCTCTGCATTGACAGCGGCAGGGTTCTGCTCTCTGCACCGTCTGTCGAGTGTGATAATGCAGGAGAAAGTGCACTTAAAAGCTAGAGGCACCGGCACCCATTCCTTGACGGGGTTGATACTGGTAAGACTGCAGACCTGTCTGACAATATCTTCCGCCCGACCCATCCATGATTTGCCCCTCTTTAGCCTGTCACTCTTTTCTCTGAATATAGCGTCATGCAGAGGGTGCTGCTCATCTGCACTTATTTTTAAGTATGCACGAGCTCTCCAGATCTTGATCCTGTGTTCCATTGTCGGGAAGTCAAGGAGGTATCTCATTGCTACACAGCTGGTGTCTCTCGTGCAGCCCAAAATGATGCGCATGGCTTCGTTTTGTACCTTTTCAAGTCTTCCAATCTGTGTAGGGCTGACAGTGAGGATGGCCAGGGCATACTCGATGCGTGAAAGCACAAGTCCTTGGAACAGAAGTATTAGCAGTCTTTGCTCGATATTGGCAGTCGCCATGACTCTCATTGCTGACAAACCTTTTCGAGCCTTCGTTATGACATAATCGACATGATCTCTGAAGGACAGGCTACGATCTAGCCTCACGCCAAGATATGTCATTGACTGGGTTCTACTCAAAATGCTCCCATCCATTCTTACTGCCGGCAGGTCTGTTTTCACAATATGGTTGTTTAGTGAGAACCATGTAACCGTTGCCTTTGCAGGGTTGACAAGGGCATCGGCATCAGCTCACCATGAGGAAATTCGATCTAGTTCGCCCTGCATATCAATTGCAACCGCCCGTCTATCTCGACCCTGTCGATACACGAGGATGTCGTCAACGTAGGACAAGAGTCCTACCCCTCCCGTCCAACTGTTGTTCAGTGATCGGCACCGTATACACGTTGAATAGTACTGGTGACAGTGGTGAACCCTGCGGCAATCCTGGACATATCGTTATCGGCTCAGAAGACCAACTCCCGCATCTTAGCACCACCTTCCTCTGGAGCAGAACTGTAGCTATCCATCGTACAAGGTGAGGGTGCACTTTCAGTCTGAGGAGGGTTTGCATCAAGTGCTCGAAAGATACTGTTATATGCGTCCTCTAAGTCTATGGCGGCCGCACATGTCTCTTCTTTGACCTGAAATCCTTCGTAAACATCTTGAGCACAGACCGCCGCATTCAGCCATGACTCTTTGTTGCGTCTGTATCCTCCAAGTGTGGGCGGGAAGCAGCCGAGCTGTTCCAAGTCACAAGCAAGTCTGTGTGCTACAATTTTCTCCAGTAGCTTGCCAACAGTGTTCTGCATCGTAATGATTCTGTAGCTGCTTATCTTGGAATGGTCTTTGTTCGGTTTTGGCAGCGGCAGCAAGTAGTTTTTAATGTGCAAGTGTTTTTAATTTAAAAACAAGGGTGTAATAACCTCTCCACAACAGAAAACCTGGGATGAACTGTAGTTGCCATGTGTTGCCCGTGCAGCATGATCCCTCTCTTTTTCTCTGCCTGCCCAGTTTACTCCAGAGGAAAGGTAACACCAATTCAACTGGAACAAGACAAGCTGCAGGATCAGCAAAGCAATAATACTCTAGATGTCAGCCCCCTAGGCCAGTTGCCGGCCAAGGTTTAGGACCTGGTCTGCCCTGCTATGACATTTGGCTTTAATCTTTAGCTTGCATTTCCTCGCTCCAGGATAAGGCTTGTAAACCCCATACCCCCCCCCCCCCCCCCTCGCAATTGCGTTCCTCCGCCCGAAGCCGTTGGCACAATGTGCGGTGAGCGCCGGATTGGATAAGTTGGATACGAATTCTCTGGAAGTCTGAGATTTTACTTTTAAGTCCCGTGTATTGACGTTCATATCAGCCAGGCCCTGATACAGGACCAGTCCTGTAGCTTTACATCTGCAGAACGGCATATTAGCATGTAACTGGGTCATGATTCAGCACTTAGGATTGGCTGTGGTTGTACCAAGGCTGGTTATGTTTCCCCCGCAAGTTGTAGGTATTTCATTGTCAATTACTTAGTCGACAGATTATCCTCACTTCACTTCGAACCATTCAGCCTGTAAGTGCTCGGATCACTTCCCAGTATCTCCCTCAGCATGTAGCAGCAGACGACACCAGCCAGCACTGTGTTGGCTGACTATTCTACTCTGCCCCCCCCCCCCCCCCCCCCCCACACAGCGCTATTGTCTTCTTCTTCTTTCATTCGCTTGAAATATGTCTATAACTGCAATGTTGTCTTGCGCTATTGTCGACTCGATGTTAATGTAGTCTGGCTCAGATTCGCAGTCAACCTGACTCGTTTATTCTCTCGCGTTTCATTGCCAACAAACTTCAAAACCAGTGTGTGTGTGTGTGTGTGTGTGTGTGTGTGAGAGAGAGAGAGAGAGAGAGAGAGAGAGAGAGAGAGAGAGAGAGAGAGAGAGAGAGAGAGAGAGAGAGAGAGAGAGAGAGAGAGAGAGAGAGAGAGAGAGAGAGAGAGAGAGAGAGAGAGAGGAGAGAGAGAGAGAGAGAGAGAGAGGAGAGAGAGAGAGAGAGAGAGAGAGAGAGAGAGAGAGAGAGAGAGAGAGAGAGAGAGAGAGAGAGAGAGAGAGAGAGAGAGAGAGAGAGAGAGAGAGAGAGAGAGAGAGAGAGAGAGAGAGAGAGAGAGAGAGAGAGAGAGAGAGAGAGGAGAGAGAGAGAGAGAGAGAGAGAGATTCAACTTTATTTTAAAAGGTTACAAATTGTAATACACCATCTTTTACAGCCACAAAGAGAACCATAAATATTAGCCTGAATGGGAAGATACTAACAAAAGGAAACTTCAGTCTAACTAGGAGTAAAATTGGTCAGGGAGCTGAAACTCAGTAGGCATATCATAAACCTTAAGGGGCGGGTGGGGGGAGGAAAAGGAGAAATAGGTGTCTGAAATTTGTCAAATGACTCGCTACAACCACTTAGGGAGCACATCTTGTGCCATTCATATTCCGCATAGGTTAGATAAGAGATGGATTGCATTCTCCACTCCAAACCATTGTGAGAACTTACACCAGCTGACCTCTGAGCAGCATGCATACCAGGGAGTCTTAGACCTATTTATGGAGGAATGTGCAAACAGCAATCTAATCCAACATAGAGCCACTGGCCATCAGGTGAAAGAGAACAGTGATTGAAGCTGTAGAAACGTACAAGTGAAAGAGAACAGTGACTGAAGCTGTAGAAAGGTACAGGAGATAAGAGAAAGACCATTCAGAGTATTGATACATGGAAACAAATGCAGGGATTGAAACAAGGGTCTCTCTTACATTTGGCTAAAGAAGAAACAAACACTACCTTCCACAAGAGAGCAAAGCAGTCACAATTTTCTGCATGTTTGTAGAGTTTACTTTCCCTATCCATTGACTATCCTGTCCACAATGTGCAACAGCTGTCACACGCCAGTGATCCAAAGTTTGATCCCAGGTCCATTTGGGGATATGCACTACTGACGAGCTCAAAGGAGAGCGAAATTTGAGTCTAGTGCTTCCAATCTAACGTGGACAAGGCTTAAGGTTCGTACGGAAAGCGTCGCACAAAGCACGAACTCCGTAGCTTTTAGCGACAACCCACAGGAGTCTCCGAAACATTTAACTCGTAAACCGAAGAACGCGGCCCGAAATCAAACCCACAACCTTCGGATCACGAGTCAAACGGCTTGACCTCTTCGCCACAGAGATACCATGGTCTCAGACTTATCTATATGCTTATTTGCTCTATGGATTCCTGGAACAACTACAAAACAACATGAATTGCAAACAAGTAGGTATATTTAGCTCCTGCGAAAAAACGAGACATACTAGACACAGACACGGTGTGCGTACCTTACAGAGACCATCTTACACAGATGAAAACAAAGTGTGACTTATCAAAAAACATAAACAATCAATAAATATATAATACTGAAGTATTAAAATATAACAACTCCCCCGATGTGTCTCCACTTTGCCGTGGTGGGGGTGCTTGCGTGTCCCATTGACCCCATCTGCTTGCTGATGGATGAAACTACATATCGGACAGCTTATGGGTTAGGGACCAGACTAAGAGAGACACAACCTGCTGCTCTGCAGGTAGACTGAGGATAGCAGTCAATAGACTAAATCAGGTACACGAAGGCAGAAGACCTTGGTCCGGACAAAACTCTAAGGCTCCCTGTCGAGGGCTGTGACTGAACGCCTCTAAGCCCTCGGATTTGAGAGCCAGGCCGATACCCACCTACCGAAAAATAGAGGTTAGATACTGAGCAAGCTACATGCTCAGGTCTGATACATGTTCAAAGGCTCTCAGCTGGGGGATATGAGGGATTCCCGGATGAGAGGGCCTGGCCGTTTCTCGTTCACTGCTGCACGAAGGTAAGGTGCTGAGCCGGCAGCACATGTAGCCTACCTCGTGAACGAGTACAAAATGTCAGAAAAGTGCCCCAGTCGAAGGAAATAGTTACGAAAACTGTCTGTATCTAACTCATAGAGTGTAGACAAAAGTGGAAGAACGTCTCAATGACGCGAAATGGAACGCACGGCGAGCAAACCTATTGCGTGGTCCGAAGTCAAAAGCAAAAGCTTACCGAGTGGATGTCGCTCGCAGTCTAACCGCTCCTGGTGTGTGCTTGAGCGACCAGTGGCAAGCGAGATGCCCAACACATGGAAGTGAGGAACTAAAGCAGCCATGAGCAGGACGTGGCAACTCCTCAGGTGAGCCCAGTCTCAGAGCAATATGTGCCGGCTCTGCAATTATGGAAGCCTCCTTGGATGGCGAGGGAATGCCCATGGTCTGCCCCCCCTTGAGGGCTGACCGCGATATCGTTGATCGTCCTATCTTGACCAGCTGAGATGTGGGCGACATCACAACAGTCTAACGTGCCTCAAAACCCGAGGAAGGCTAACCGTCATTAAAAAATGCCCGCCGAAGTCGGAAGTGTCGTCCTACGGGTGGCAAACTAAAAATTGACACTACGCACTACATTAAGTCTGAGTGAAATGTCTCGTCCGAATGTCTCTCGTGCTAGGAACAGCTCTGACTACCTAGTTTCCGAATGCCGCTCTTTTCGGAACAGCTCTGACTAGGCAGTTTTCCGAATGTCTGTCGTGCCTGGAACAGCTCTGACGGGCGCAACGACAAGCACATGTCCGAAAACTCGCCGAGTGGATAAGGCTGCAAACCTGTCTGGTTTGTGCGGGAATGGCCCGGGGCAAACGAAATGACCAATATATTGAAGTGAGGATTTAAAGCAGCCATGAGCAGGACGTGACGATTCCCTCGGTAAACCCAGCACCAGGGCGCTATGTGTCGGCCCTGCAACTATGGAAGCAACCTTGGATGGTGGAAAATGCAATGGACTGTCCCTTCCTTCCTTTGAGGGAAGACCATTGTCTTCGACCATTCCAACTTGGCCAGCATGGTTGTAGATGGCACCACAATAGTGAGTCTACCAGGAATGCTACCGGGTCAAAAAAGCACGCTGTAGTCGGATGTGTTGGTCTACGGGTTTCGGCCCAAGGGCGCATAACAGACACACCGCAATCACATCTGAAAAAACACTCCGGATGAACGAAAAGAGAAGAAGAAAATATAACAATAAGTATTATAGGACAACAAGGCATGATTGACTGTGTCTAGTATGTCTCGTCTTTTCGCAGGAGCTAAATATACTTAATTGTTTGCAATTCATATTGATATATCCTGCTGCAGCCGCTTTTTCTTTTATTCCATACAAAACAACACCCTCACAAGAAAGGCACTAAGCTGCCATAAGTAGACAACTCAAAACTATTGAAAACAACAATAATAAAAACCAGTCTTCACACGTTTGCTCACAAGCCTTAGTTAACAACAACAACAACCCCCCCCCCCCCCCGAAATAAAAAAATCCTGCAGCTGTATTCTTTTTTTTCTTCTGCATTCATCTGGGGTGATTTTTCAGGTGTAATGCTTTGTGCTGATTTATTTGCACCCTTAGGCCGACACATCCAACTTCTGCAGATGTTTGTTGACCGGGTTAACCTTCCCGGGGCTGTAATCGACTGTACGTGAAGTGTTAGGACCATCACATTTTTAGGCCTGAGTGCACAGAGAAATAGTAATTTCATCCCATATTGAATGGTGAGTGCCGACATTGAATCCTCAATGGACAGCACCCACGCCATTGTCAGTGTAACTTCCTTACCATTACACCAACACATACACTACCACACTCGATTGATATAGCAAAATCAGAATTGTTTGTGGTTCTCCATGAATAGTAGTAGGTGTGGTTTCTGGAGTTTCTTTGTTTATTATCAAATCTTCCATTTGCTCTCTTTGCACTTAAATCTTAGCTTGGATTCCCCAGCTTGGAGAATGGCTGTTAAAGTCACCCAAATGTCTGTGTGTGTTGGTAACTGTTTCTTGTATGAAAGTCGGTGTGTGTTGGTAAACTGTTTCTTGTAAGAAAGTCTGTGTGTGCTGGTAACAACTGTTTCTTGTATGAAGCACACATCAGTTTGTCTGGATGGCCTGAGGAAAAGACTGACCAATCAAAAGCTGTCAACTGCTGTGAGAAAAAGTACCGACGTGCTATATAAAACCCATACTGTTGTGTGCGTGTGAAGCACGGACAATAAGCAGATAACCTGAGAAACTGCAAATGGCAGTGGAAATATGCTTTATGAGAAAATGTCAATAAATACCACAAATGAATGGAGAAATAAATGAGAAAGTTATCTAAGAAAACAAATGAAACGAGTAAACTGATTAGAGAAATTAGGCGTAGACAGTCATGTTTTTTGGGGGCAATGTTATGTGGAGAAATGGACTTTAAAACTTAGTGACACCTGGTAATCTTCATGAGGAAAAGAGCAAGGGAAAGACAGCGAAATAAATACTTAGATGGCATAATCGAAGACAAGAACACAAACCTGATACAGGACTCCGGTGATTGTATGAGATGGCAACGAGTTCCTTTAGAGCAGTGGTTCTCAACCTTTTTTGGCCCGTGCCCACCTTCACCATATTTTCAGAACGTCATTCCCCCCCTTTCGTATTTCCTACCTAAAAAATCACCCCCTCCCGCCCCTACACAGTATACGTAATAATGGGAGCACATACTAAAACAAGTCTAGACGTCCACATAAAATGTGATTTGTGGGTCTACTTGCGCTATAAAATGAATTTTTAGAAGGGTGAGACGTACAGAACCATAAAGTATGAAGGGAAAAACAAGATTAAGTAATTAGTTCTTGTATTAATGCGATCTTGAAATAATCTTCATTCCCCTCTGGAAACCCCCGGGGTTAAGAACCACTGCTTTAGAGCATGTTTGTCTACAAATCTATGATGTAAAATCACCCAACAGGACAGAATATATTATATAACCTCTACAACAAAGAGACGGCATTAATACAACAAAACGATAATGACAAAGTTAGGCTGCCATGAATACGAGACAATATTATGTGCTTACATAAATGCTTGACCAAACCAAATTAACACCAGAATACCATATATTTTCATTTTTGTATTTCTCACCAAAATCACAAATATTTTACAAAAACATGCTGTCAAAGATTAACAGTGAATTTTAATTGATTAACCAAATAATGCCTCTCTGTGACATATAAGTTTGTTAAACAACAGTTATCGTCTCCTTTTTCTCACCATTAGTCTCGGTCTTCTTCTTGTAAGCATAAAGTCATTTTCATATTCCCTAACTTCAACAATCCTATTCATTCTTTAAATTTTCTTGTATATTTCATTCCATCATGCAGGTCACATCTTTGGTGTACACAGTACACAGTAAAGTCCTCACTACTATTTTACTCTTCACCACCCTTCTTTCACTGGCTCTGTGGTGAAGGTGTTACGGACACAGTTCGTGATCCCGCATACCAGCGGTCAAAACACAGCTGAGCGTGATTTGGCAGCAGACCGTGTTGCGTTGGTTTTTTTTTTTTTTTTTTATGAAATGGTATGGGTGCCAGTCGTTCAGAAAGCAATTGCAAACTACTGAACGTAAACTTTCCAAAAGATCACAACAGCAGAAAATACAGGTGTTGACTGGAACGTCCTATAAAGGATATGCAACTAACTAACTAACCCTTCTTTCAGGATGTAATTATTCCACACTGCTTAATAATGTTAATCTATTGGTAAAATTGAAAGTAGTGTTTGAAAATTATTTTCCGATCTCACATACTGTTCAGCTATAAGCGACTCCAAAATTTACAATCATTATCTTAATCACAAAATGATCCACTATTTGTTATTCCCCTTTCGCAGCTGGCACCTTCTTTTTCTTCTGCTTCTTTTTCTTTTTCTTCTTTCCAGTTTTATCTCCTCCTGAGACAAAGTTTGAGGCTTTACTTCCTCCTCTATCGCCTGCCAACATTTCTTCTTCCTCGGCAGCATCCTCTTCATCCTCCATGTTCAAAGTTTCCATGGCGTCGGCAGCAGCATCCCCAGGCAAATCTTCAGCATCATCTGCACACTCGGCAGCCATTGGAGCAGGCATACGAGACAGGAAGTGACGTCGAACTGCAAGTTACAAGAGAAAAACATGCACCAATTATCAAAAATTGTCCTTTGTATGTACATATGGTCAAAACCTTTTACAGCTCTGAATCATGCATCATCAATAATAAAAAAATCTGAAATGGCTACATAAATTAAGATGTGGCCCCATCTGGTAATAACAAGTATAAGCTGGATTCGTGGAAAAATAAAGTAAGGTAAGTGCACCTGTAGCTATAAAATGGACTAAAGAATCATTTATTTGACAGAGATTATGTAAAATGAACCAAAGAAAATAAAGCTATGCAGCAAATACAAAAAAAACAAAAAAACAATTAAGCTCTGTAAAATGAGATGAGCCATATGGGATAAAACTTTGCAATTAAGTCATCCCTCTCGCCTTTAAACAACCCACAATGCTCAATTCTGACTTTTGCAGTTTATAGGAGGTTCTTTGTCTTCTGCGTTCATCCGGTGTTTTTCCGGACGTGATTGCGTTGTGCCTGTTAACAGCAGAGTTGCGTTCTTGTGCCGTTAGGCCAACACATCAGACTTCTGCGGGCATTTGTTGTCCTGGGTTAACCTTCCCGGGGATATGAGGTTCAAGGGCTTGCTTATTATGTTGGAGTGAATAATTTGTGGCTACTGTGTTCTTTTGTGGTCACTGAGGTGCTTTGATTGTTGAATATTTAGGCCACTTAATTATTTTGATTACTGGGCTGTATTTGTGGTGTGTGATTACTGAATGTTTTGTGGCCACTGAGGTATTTCCTGGCCATTAACACTGCTTTATTGAGAATAGTTTTAAAGAAAAGGTCTTGGTGTAAGACATAATTCACCGAGTCATACAAATGGTGACTGTCATTAAAGGCCCTTTTATGATGAGGTGACCTAAACACCAATGCATCAGAATAAACATTTCTCCATAGGATTCACAATCAACACAGAGTAAAAGCATGTAAAGATAACTGGGCAGCACACTATCATGCCATGACATGTGCAAGTGAAATCAACATTTCAAATCCTTACACCATTAAATAAAATATAATGACAATTACTTATACAAATTGTTTTGTAGCTGCAGAGATGTGAAACAATGCCTGTGTTGTCATCATTGAACAGACAGAAAGTTGCTCTTTTTTCTTTGTGGTGAGCCTTGCGCATGTAAGAAGCAATTTCAATTGATTGAAATTTGAGGTTGGAATGCCTCAAATTAAGAATGCTCTGGAGATCAGCTGAATGGATAAGAACGCTGGCTCTTAAACATCCAGTGTGCTGATGCGGTGGTAGCGGGTTCAACCCATACACCGGTCAGTTGCACTAAAATGACTTCTTGTCCTTGACTTGGGGTCATAAATTACAAGCAACTCAGAAGTCAGAGTGAGGTTGCTGGTAATTAAGGAAAGCTAATCCACCCGCAAAAATCAGTCCAGTGCACTAGAAAAAGCAGCTTGTGTATTGACTATGCTTGATTTCAAAGCAAGCAAGCAAGCAGAAAAAAACAAACAAACAAACAAACACTGTTCTTTCACATGCCTCCCATTATATTATTCCCTGTAAGAAGTTATCTGTGTGACAATCATTGGATCTTACCTGCTGCACTTTCTCTAACATCCCAGACTTTGAAATCCCTGTTAGCTCCGACTGCAAATACGAATGGGTGGTCTGGATTGGAGGACACACAGTGCAAAATATCCTGGAATGGGCATAATAGACAGAATGTTTCATAAATGATGTGCACATAAAGTGTAATAAACATTAAATGGCACAAGAATAAATATTTTACAATAACCTTTCTATGGTGATTTGGTAGTGGTGCACTTTTTACCTTGCAGCATTTTCTTTGATATTTCTAACACCCGTGGGATTTTTAATGTGCACAAAAAAGGCTCTTTCACCATAATCTGAGAAGATTAAGTATTTGATATCACTACTCAAAGAGATCAGGGAGATATGTGATATAATTCAACAGAACGCTTCTTACAGTAAAACCCAGAGTCTAACTTGAAAACTTCTGACTCTGATGTGTGCCTCACAGCCCCTTTCTCCCATATTATTAATCTGTCTCAAATTCTCTTCTTGGTGGTGTGTTTTTCTTCTCCAGACATTTCTTTTGCCGTGTGGGTTTCAGCAGAGGTGAGAATTTCTAGTTACACTATTAACAGATTCTCTCATTATGTGTTTTATCTAGTGCCTTTTTCTTTCCTCTTTAATTCAATGGTGTTTGGTTCCTTCTGCCCAACTTAACATTGGTAGCCGGGGCATCTCCTGTAGATGGATGACAGCACAACACTGACAGAATGGAAAATTATTGCCTTTCCTGGGAAGGTTAACCTAGACAACATTAAGAAGCAGGATGTGTTGACAGAAAGATGCAAATACTTAAGCTCTGCTGTAAACAAGTACAACGTAATTACGTCAATAACAAACATTTTGGATGAACAAAGAAGAAGCGGTATCCATAGTTGTGTTGGCTGGCCCCTGGTTATCTGCGTTCAATATGTGAAAGTATTTTAGTTTCCGAGGCATAAATCTGTATATGACCAAGATTTCTTCAAGTTCAGATCTTATAGATTGTCTAAGTTTGGTACTGGTTTTAATTTCTTTTCACCTCTACAATTTTGCAGTGCTATGAAAGCTTCTTTTGCCTTTTATTATATTAGCTAAATACTACTTACCAGTTTTAAATTCCTGCTGAGGACAAGGGATGGTTTGCTATCTTGAATGTCCCAAATCTTCAAGTGCTTATCAGATGACGTGGTAACTAACAGGCCAGGAATTTGAGAACTTAAGCTGACTCCTGCAATAAATTATTTTACAAAGTTATTATTACAAGAAGCAAGCAGTTAAAATTTTATGGTTAAAATGTTTCACAGAATAATGTACAGATATGTAACCTTTTTTCAATGAAAGATAGAATGCTATCAGTTTTACAATGCACAGAAAAATCGCACCCATGGTCTGAATAATGCAGCCTGAAAAAAAAAAAAAAAAACATTCTAACCACAAAACAAACATTCTAGCTGCAAGATAAACAGAGAAAGTGTATAATCGCATAATAAACAACAAAGTGGTACATACCAGTCACAGCCTGTTCGTGAGCTGAGAGAGTGAATAAGGGCTTCGATTGTCGCACATCAACTTCATACAACAGACCCTTATCTGTGCTTACCTACAAATAATATCAACACATTTAGAAGCAACAACAGCAACAGGATTAACTAATTAAACATGTAAAAGTAATCATCATAAATCCCAAGTTAAGTTCAAATACTGCTGAGATTCGTTTCTTGCCTAGCAGTAGGCTGTTTATTTTTTTTAATGTTTACTTCCATTTGCTGTGGCCCACATTTATTAGATTTTACCCATGTGCTAGAGGTTTGGACCCCTCGTTTGTCACCTTTATTTCTGGTCTACACAGTGAAAACGTTATGAAAAGTTCACATATAATGTGAAATATACTGATAACATATAATGTGATAAAAACTAAACCTAAGCATATAATTCTATTTTTAATTGTTTGTTTCCATTCCTGCCAGCTCCGTGGCAAAGGAGTTACAAATGCGATTCACAATCACACACACCACTTTCGAAACAGCTGCGGGTGATTCAGAAGCAGGACTGCCTTGTGTTTGTTTCGATACAATAGTATGAATGCCAATCGTTAAGAAAACAATGAACGTAAACTTGCCCAGGAATCACAAACAGTGGTCTTCATTCCCCACCTTACCCCAACCTCACAAGTCTCTTCCTGGCACGTTGGTTTGTCTTCGATCGCGTTGCAAGACCTGCCTACACGTACTTCAAACCCAGAGTCTGACATTCCCTAAGACGACCTTCCACATCCTTGAGGGTTTCTCATGCATCAGTTGCAGCGTCATCTATGCGATTACGTGCACACGATGCGACATGAGATATGTCGGTGAGACAGGCTTACGTCTTGGTGACAGATTTAGACATCTTTCTGATATCACCGGCGGCGCCCACAAACCAGTATCCATGCATTTCAACAGTCATGACCACCGTGGCGTGGCCGACATACAGGTCACGGCCATCAAATCATGCGCATCCCACGAACGGGATCGGAAGACATTGGAACACCATCTCATCTTCCAGTTGGGCACACTCTTCCCTCACAGCCTCAATGTCCAACACAGCTTCATATAACTTCCTAACCCCACCCCTCCCACCCCCTAGCTTACAGTCCACTATCTAGGTATGTGCAGATCCTTTATAGGACGTCGCAGTCAACTTTCTTGGCAGGTTTGTGTTCGGTGTTTTGCCATAGTTTTCTGAACGACCGCCACTCATGCCCCTCTGTGAGGACCAACACAATGTAATCTTCCGCAGCTGTGTTTCGAGCCCTTACGAGAATTGCTAATTGTGAACTGCGTCCGCGACATCTTTTCACTTTTCCGCGCATATGGGCGCTTCTCCACCCCCCCCTCCCCCCTCCGGCTTGACCTTTGACCTGTGTACCATACATTCCGTTCTATTAATCCACTGACAGCTCTACATGTGTCAATCTTTCCAAGCAAGGGATTCAGATAAGTACATTTAATTAGTTTTATATTGTCATAGTGTGTTTCATGTAGGTTTGTGTCAGTTTGTATTTGTTTGTCCTGTGCTGACGAAGGCTTTGGCCGCAACGTCCAATTTGTCTCTTGTAGTCGTGTTTTAGTAAAGCTCACAATCTACTTCTCATTTTTTGGGTGATTCATTCATTCCCCATCCTTCACATTTTCTTCTTCCACAGATGCCAGGTCTGGGGCAGACCTGGAGCAGACGACCATGATTCTCCAATCCTTCCTGTCACCGAATACTTTGATGAAGACGATGATACTTACATTATTGTTTGGTGACCAGCTTTTAAACTTCCCACACACACACCCTTCTCTCTTCCTCTACCTTGCGAAATATAACCCTCAAGAAATGGGATAGGGTTCTTTAAAAACAAAGAGTATGATTCTTTAAAAACAAATAGAGTATGGCTCTTATTAAAAACAAATAAAGTACCCTTTTACACACCTGAGGCATATGGTGCTAGACCTGTATTGTCAATGACAGGTCTGCACTGGGTATCATGTCAGCCGCTCTGACTTTCCATGGACATGTCCTGGTACCAATGTGAGGCTGGGTAGACGTGGAAACCCAGGTCAAGTTTTAACAATTTTATTCCAAATTCATATCCACCTGGCTGACAGGTGAATGTCAAGCCACTATGTTACAACGGTCTACATAAGGGCTCTGATCTATTACTAATACAGCATTTTCACTATATTCATGTCAACCCGTTTGGCATGTGTTCAGCAAATGAGTTTGAAAAAAAAAGTGGAAGGCACCATGTTATTGCTAAAGCAGAGCACAATGACACACTTAATGTGTGGTATTGTAAACAAAGATTTTAACATGCACTTGTTGGAAGGTTGAAATGGGGTATTTTCAACTTTTCTGTGTACTACTTTTGATATTTTCAATGGACTACTGTCTACTTTTGAGTGCTGATCTAAAAATCTAACCTGCAATGTAAGTGAAACAAACACATATTTTATTTTTCAGTATAGATCATGAAAAACCTAACAATCCGCTTGAGAAGGGTCATAAAGTAACAAAGCTCAGCAAACACATGTCCTAATGACTGACCACAGTGGCCTAGTCATACAATATGTTTAGACATAAATGTTCGCCCTGTCTCCGACACTCTAAAGTGAAGAGATACCTCACAGGTGGCATAGTCATAATTTGCTGACCCAAATGTTTAATTGAAAGAGATATATTAAATCTAAAGCATATTAAAAATAACTGTGTTTATCTTATCTAGCATAAAACAAAATGAAAACTTACTAAAAAATTAAATGGACAAAAGTGATTCCACAAGCTTCTCTCCACTTCACCATCAAACTGCCATTTTTTCACGTTCTCTTTGGGATTTCTGCAGTCTATCACAGCAGCAGAGCTGAGGAGTACAAATCATTGCCAAGACAATGCTAACACATAACTAAAATTCAATAAAGAACTAAATGTTTAAAAATCTAAATTACCAATAAAGACAAGAACTAAAACATTTTAACCAAAAGGAATAACCACTTATAGGTAAAGGCTTAACCATGCAAAGAATGTCTTAAAATTGTGCTTGCTTAACCATCTTCCAAGCGTATCAACAATAGTCCTTAGTTGGAGTAATGCAATCTCCAACACAGTGATTTGAGCTGCATAGTTCACAACATGTAACACAGAGCCTGTCTGCTGAATCATCTTAAGTACTGTATGTAGACTTATCAAGCTGTTTATCTGCTAGGTCAACATACGCACACTGATCAATCAGATGAAGCCTACGCATGTGTTTACTCCATCTGTTGCGCACCATCCTGAGCAGAAACTGGTGACTTGTCCCTGCTGGTCAAGAGTGTGGCTTTTATCCAACACGAGACAAATATGGGAATCCCAATACATGAAGCCCAAAAACTGGCACTTTCCTGCTGTTTATACTTCACCTCGACACCGTAAGGTACAAGAAGAACAAGATGAGGTAAGATGAGACGGATATACTGCCTGGCTGCTTTGTAGCTCTTAATAAACAGGGTGTTAGAGGCTTTTGAACATTTGATTTTCAGAATCCATGTCTGGCAAAAGTTAGCTCTTTTTAGTACTTCATTTAACTTTTGTTACCCAGTTCAACCATCTCATGACTCTACCATATTACTAGGTCATCAGCATACAGCGCCCTGTCTGCTTCAATTTTGGCTTGTATGGTTATTGATGTAAATTAGGACAAGGACATGGCTTGCAGATCTTGAGATCTTACATTAACTGTTCCATCAGTCAAGAATTATTTATCCATTTGTACATGTTACCATGAAATCTTATGACTACCATCTTCATGAGGTTTTAAACCTTTTCTCTACAGTGACTCTAAAGCATCTTGTAAGTTGAAAAAGACAGCCACAGTATGTTTATATTTTAAATCCTTAAAACCATCATGCACTCATGTAACTTAAGTAATGCACATATCCTCCAATTACTTTCTCTTGTGATTATAATGCCTAGAGTCAGTTTCACAATATTACTAAAATGTCAGTGTCTCTAACAGTAAACCATCACATAAAACAACATTCAATAAAACCAAGGTGTGACTTACTTATCAAAGGATCCAGTGAGCAGAGACTGAGACTCTACTGGGTGCCAGCTGACACACTGAACCTAAGAGTAACAAGCAAGCAAAATATGACACATGCTATCAGTGATCTTTTGGTTAACACTGAACCTATGAGATACAAACAAGCAAAATATGACACATGCTATCAGTGATCTTTTGGTTAACACTGAACCTAAGAGATACAAACAAGCAAAATATGACACATGCTATCAGTGATCTTTTGGTTAACACTGAACCTAAGAGACACAAACAAGCAAAATATGACACAAGTTATCAGTGATCTCTTGGTTAAGACTGAACCCAAGAGACACAAACAAGCAAAATGTGACACAAGTTATCAGTGATCTTTTTGGTTAACACTGAACCTAAGAGACACAAGCAAGCAAAATATGACACAAGTTATCAGTAATCTCTTGGTTAAGACTGAACCTAAGAGACACAAACAAGCAAAATATGACACAAGTTATCAGTGATCTTTTGGTTAACACTGAACCTAAGAGACACAAACAAGCAAAATATGACACAAGTTATCAGTGATCTTTTGGTTAAGACTAAACATAAGAGACACAAACAAGCAAAATATGACACAAGTTATCAGTGATCTTTTGATTAACACTGAACCTAAGAGATACAAACAAGCAAAATATGACACAAGTTATCAGTGATCTCTTGGTTAAGACCAAACCTAAGAGACGCAAACAAGCAAAATATGACACAAGTTATCAGTGATCTTTGAATTAACACTGAAACCTAAGAGATACACACAAGCAAAATGAGGACACAAGGTATCCAGTGATCTTTTTGGTTAACACTGAACCTAAAGAGATACAAACAAGCAAAATATGACACAAGGTTATCAGTAATCTCTTGGTTAAGACTGAACCTAAGAGACACAAACAAGCAAAATATGACACAAGTTATCATTGATCTTTTGGTTACACATGAACCTAAAGAGATACACAAAGCAAAATATGACACAAGTTATCAGTGAGTCTTTGATAACATGAACCTAATATATACAAACAAAGCAAATATGGACACAAGTATCAGGATGGTCTTGGTTAAGACCAACCTAAGAGACGCAAAAGCTAAATATTGACACAAGTTATCAGTGATCTTTCTGATTTAACACTGAAACCTAAGGAGATACAAACAAGCAAAATATGACACAAGTTATCAGTGATCTCTTGGTTAACACCTGACCCTAAGAGACTACAAACAGTCCAAATATGACACTAAGTTATCAGTAATCTCTTGGTTAAGACTGAACCATAAGAGACACAAACAAGCAAAATATGACACAAGTTATCAGTGATCTCTTGGTTAAGACTGAACCTAAGAGACACAAAACAAGCAAAATATGACACAAGTTATCAGTGATCTTTTGGTTAACACTGAACCAAAGGGAACCAAAACAAAATGTGACACAATTATCAGTGATCTTTGGTTAACACTGAACCAAAAGGATACAAACAAGCAAAATATGACAAAAATTATCAGTGATCTTAGGGTTAAGACTGAACGTAAGATCCCAAAAAAAACAAATATGACACAATTTATCAGTGATCTTTTGGTTAACAATGAACCAAAGAAAACACAAGAAAGAAAAAATATGACAAGTTATACGTCTTTTGGGTTAACACAGAACCCAAATTTCTTGTAGACTTGTAAGCAAAAGTAAACATAGCTGTCTCAATTCAGCCTCTCTTGGCTGCATACTAGTATACATGGAAGGAGAACTAGAACATTGCTGGTAAAAAATTAAACCAAGCAACAGAATACTTTTCCTAGCCCCAATTCCCCCAAATCTTGAGTTTCCAAAGCCCAAAATTCACATTTACTCTGCTAGCTTTGCAGCCCTGAAGGATGTATTCAGTGAAACTGCAGCTCCCTGTGGTCATTCATCCATGTGAGAGACAGATTGTAGAAGCAGTAAAGCAAGGCCCTTTTCCGTGCCTTGAGGTGTTTTGAGTATGTGGTGCTAGTCGCATCAGCACCCAATGGGTGATGTGGTCAATATCATGTCGGTTGTCTTACTTCCCATAACATTTTTAATGCTGGGGTCACTCTGGCAGCCCAGGTAAATACCAAAAAAAAAACACAAATCCTTATCTCTATTGTGATTCAAATACATGACCACTGGACCAGCAAGCATACATGCTACCCACTGCGCCACCATGTCTCCCGATTGAGATGGTATAGATAGCCAAGAAGCCTGTAGTAGCCTATTCTTACATGAAAGAGATTGATCTGGAACTGGTGACATTTCGAATGAAAATATGAACATATTTATTTCCATTATCCAATTGGAATTAATCTGTTGCGGTTGTTCAATAAAATACAAAATATGGAACATACCTCTTTCTCATGATGTTTCAGCGAAGACACAACTTTGCCTTCAGCTAAGTCCCACAGACAAACAGTATGATCAGCAGATGCACTCGCCAACACATTCCTAGAATGATTTTAAAATAAACTATTTAAATATAGGTTTAAAATGTAAGCTAATTATCGTCTATATGTGAATAATTTATACAATTTAGATAAAACACCAAGGATGCAATATACAATATACTCTGACCATACTGGGATCAGCTATGCCTTGTAAATTAGATTGTCCATGGGAAAGACAGAGAGCAAAGAAAGGAGATGGTACCTAACTCCAAAAAGGTGGGAAGAAAAGAGAGTCAAGAAGGAAGATGTTAATGCACTTCATAATTGTGGGAAGGAAATATAATAAAGGGAGATGGTACCCCACTTTATAATGGTGGGAAGGAAATATAAAAATAAAA
>JACEFZ010007679.1:0-72090 GCA_014155875.1 Cepaea nemoralis | reverse complement strand
AATCTCACCCAAACTTATGAAAAGTTGGAAACTTTGTTAGCCAAAGGGGAAAACCCAGGTCAACTAGGAAAATCTGAAACCCAAATGTGAAAAAGATCGACCAAATAGAGAAATAGCTCGGCCACACTTATGAAAACTAGAAAAAATTTGTTAGCCAAAATAGGAAAAATATTATCCAAGTAGTATACAATGCACGTTTCGGTTAGTATTTGCCGGATAATCCGGATTGAGCTTGACCTTGGCTGATTTTCACTCCCCCTCGGTCATGTAGTTGGGTGGGTATGTAAGGGTGATATCTAGGTCATATCTAAGGGCGATAAGTCTAAGATGTAATGTTTCTAAGGGCAGATAACTATTGAGTGGGTGTATAAAAATTTTAATTAATTATTAAAAACATAAAATAAAATTAATAAAAATAAAAATAAATAACGACGGGGTGCGGGGTGGTGGCGAGGGGGTGGGCGCATGAGGTGAGGCTAGGCGGTTCGGGTTTAAACACTATCATCACAGGGTTACAAATAAAACCTTAAAATGTAAAAATGGTCGATATTATTGATTTTAGCGGGTATAGCTTAGTGAAATTCGTTGGTGAGGGGTGGGTAGCGGCTATTAGTGATTTGTAGAGTGTCGTAGTGGCCTATACACTATCATCATACGGGTTGCAAATGAAAACCTTAAAAAGTAAAAATGGCCGATAATATTGATTGCAGCGGATATAGCTTAGTGAAATTCGTTGGTAAGGGGTGGGTAGCGACTATTAGTGATCTGTATAGGGATGTATTAGCCTATACACTATCATCATACGGTTACAGATAAAAAACCTTAAAATGTAATGATGGCCGGTATTATCAGTTGCTGTGGGTATGGCTTAGTGAAACTCGATTGCTGTGGGTATGGCTTAGAGAAACTCGGTGATAAGAGATGGATACCAGTTATTAGTGATATATAGAGGGATGTTATGGCCTATACACTATCATCATACGGATACAAATAAAAACCTTAAAATGTAATGATGGCCGGTATTATTGGTTGTAATGGGTATGGGTTAGTGAAACTCGATTGCTGTGGGTATGGCTTAGTGAAACTCGGTGATAAGCGGTGGATACCAGTTATTAGTGATCTATTGAGGGATGTAATGGCCTATACACTATCATCATACGGTTACAAATAGAGAAATAGCTCGGCCTCACTTATGAAAACTAGAAAATATTTGTTAGCCAAAATAGGAAAAATATTGGCCAAGTAGGAAAATTTGCTAGCCTAATATGAAAAAATATCAACCAAAGAGAGAAATATCTCGTCCAGACTTATAAAAACCAGGAAAATGTGTCAACCAAAAGGGGAAAATGTCAGCCAAATACAGAAATATCTCAACCAAACGTATACAAAAGTGGGTAAAATGTTAACCAAACGGGAAATATATTGATCAAGTAAGAAAATGTGTTAGTCAAAGAAGAAAAATGTTGAACAAGTAACGAAATACATCGTTCAAACTTATGAACAGTAGGAAAATGTGTTAACCAAATGTGAAAAAGAAATATATCATCCAAAGAGAGAAATATTTCAACTACACTTATATATAGATCAGCCAAAGTTATGAAAAGTAGAAAAAGTGTCAGCGAAATGGTAAAATGTTAGGCCAAAATACAGAAATAGCCCCTTTGGCTAACAAATTTTATTATTTGGCCAAGATTTTTGCCATTTGATTAACAAAGTTTCCTACTTTTCATAAGTTTTGGTGAAATTTGGTCACACATTTCACGTCTGGACAACAAATTGTCCTACTTTTCATAAGTTTGGATGAAATTTGGCCAAAGTTTTCACCTTTGTTTAACAAATGTTCCTAGTTTTCATAAGTTTGACTGATATTTTTATAAGTTTGGTTTGAAATTTGGCTAATATTTTCACATTTGGTTAACGCATTTTCTTACTTGACCAAATTTTTGCCATTTGGTTAACAAAGTTTCCTACTTTTCATAAGTTTGGGTGAAAATCTGGTCAAACTTTCCACATCTGGACAACAAAATTTCCCACTTTTCATAAGTTTTGGTGAAAGTTGGCCAAACTTTTCACGATTGGTTAACAAATTTTCCTATGTTTCATATGTTTGAATTTTTTGTATAAGTTTAGTTGAAATATTTCTCTCTTTGGTCGATATTTTTTCACCATTGGTTAACAAAGTTTCTGAATTTTCATACATTTGGCCGATGCGTTTCGTTACTTGGTCAATATGTTTCCCATTTGGCTAACAAATTTTCTTACTTGGCCAAGATTTTTTCCCATTTCGATAACAAATTTTCCTACTTTTTATAATTTTGAACAAGCTATTTCTGTATTTGAGCGACGATTTCCCCTTTGGTTAACAAATTTTCCTACTTTTTATAAGTGTGGACGCGTTATTTCTTTACTTGGCTAACATTTTTCCCATTTGGGTAACAAATTTTCCTACTTTTTATAAGTTTACTTTATATATTTCTCTCTTTGGCTGATATTTATTTCACATATGGCTATCAAATTTTCCTACTTGGCCAATATTTTTCCTCTTTGACCCGCAAATTTTCCTAGTTTTCATAAGTGTGGACGAGATATTTCTGTATTTGGCCGACATTTTTTCACATTTGGCTAACATATTTTCCTATTTGACCTAAGTTTTTTCCCTTTGGCTAACAAAGTTTCATACTTTTCATAAGTTTGGGTGAGATATTTCTGTATTTGGTCGACATTGTTTTCCCATTTGGCTGACAATTCTCCTACTTTTTATAAGTTTGGACGAGGTATTCCTCTTTTTGGCTGATATTTTTTTCACATTTGGTTAACAAAGTTTTCTACTTTTCATAAGATTGAACGATGTATTTCGTTACTTGTTCAATCAGTTTCCTCTTTGACTAACACATTTTTCCTACTTTGTCAATATCTTTCACATTTCAGCCAAATACAGAAATATCTCAACCAAACGTATACAAAAGTAAGAAAAATGTTAACCAAATGGGAAATATATTGATCAAGTAAGAAAATGTGTTAGTCAAAGAAGAAAAATGTTGAACAAGTAATGAAATACATCGTTCAAACTTATGAACAGTAGGAAAATGTGTTAACCAAATGTGACAAAAAAATATATCATCCAAAGAGAGAAATATTTCAACTACACTTATAAATAGATCAGCCAAAGTTATGAAAAGTAGAAAAACTGTCAGCGAAATGGTAAAATGTTAGGCCAAAATACAGAAATATCTCAGCCAAACTTATGAAAAGTAGGAAACTTTGTTAGCCAGAGGGGGAAAACCTAGGTCAAGTAGGAAAATCTGTTAATCAAATGTGAAAAATGTCGGCCAAATTCAGAAATATCACGTTTACACTTATGAAAACTAGGAAAAAGTGTTAGCCAAATAGGAAAAAAAAATATTGGCCAACTAGGATAAAATTTTCATTCAAAGGGAATAATAGCTCGTCCACACTTATAAGAGATAGGAAAATGTGTCAACCAAATGGTACAAAAAGGTCGGCCAAATACAGAAGTAGCTCAACAAAACATACAAAAACTAGGAAACATTGTTAACCAAATGGGAAAGATATTGACCAAGACGGAAAATGTGTTAGCCAGAGGGGGAAAATCTAAGTCAAGTAGGAAATTCTGTTACCCAAATATGAAAAAGGTCGGCCAAATACAGAAACATCTCAGCCACACTTATGAAAACTAGGAAAATTTGTTAGCCAAACAGGAAAAGTATTGGCCAAGTAGGAAAACTTGTTAACCAAATGTGAAAAATATCAACCTAAGAGATAAATATCTCGTCCAGACTTATAAAAAGTGGGGCAAATATGTCAACCAAAGGTGAAAATGTCGGCCAAATACAGAAATATCTCATCTAAACTTATGAAATGTTGGAAAATTTGCTAACCAAAATGTGAAAGATATTGACAAAGTAGGAAAAATGTGTTAGTCAAAGAGGAAACTTTTTGAACAAGTAACGAAATACATCGTTCAATCTTATGAAAAGTAGCAAACTTTGTTAACCAAATGTGAAAAAATATCAGCCAAAAAGAGGAATACCTCGTCCAAACTTATAAAATGTAGGAGAATTGTCAGTCAAATGGGAAAACAATGTCGACCAAATACAGAAATATCTCACCCAAACTTATGAAAAGTATGAAACTTTGTTAGCCAAAGGGAAAAAACTTAGGTCAAATAGGAAAATATGTTAGCCAAATGTGAAAAATGTCGGCCATATACAGAAATATTTCGTCCACACTTATGAAAACTAGGAAAATTTGCGAGTCAAAGAGGAAAAATATTGGCTAAGTAGGAAAATTTGATAGCCATATGTGAAATAAATATCAGCCAAAGAGAGAAATATGTAAACTAAACTTATAAAAAGTAGGAAAATTTGTTACCCAAATGGGAAAAATGTTAGCCAAGTAAAGAAATAACGCGTCCACACTTATAAAAAGTAGGAAAATTTGTTAACCAAAGGGGAAATCGTCGCTCAAATACAGAAATAGCTTGTTCAAAATTATAAAAGGTAATAAAATTTGTTATCGAAATGGGAAAAAATCTTAGCCAAGTAAGAAAATTTGTTAGCCAAATGGGAAACATATTGACCAAGTAACGAAATGCATCGGCCAAATGTATGAAAATTCAGAAACTTTGTTAACCAATGGTGAAAAAATATCGACCAAAGAGAGAAATATTTCAACTAAACTTATAAAAACAATTCAAACATATGAAACATAGGAAAATTTGTTAACCAATCGTGAAAAGTTTGGCCAACTTTCACCCAAACTTATGAAAAGTGGGAAATTTTGTTGTCCAGATGTGGAAAGTTTGACCAGATTTTCACCCAAACTTATGAAAAGTAGGAAACTTTGTTAACCAAATGGCAAAAATCTTGGTCAAGTAAGAAAATGCGTTAACCAAATGTGAAAATATTAGCCAAATTTCAAACCAAACTTATAAATATATCAGTCAAAATTATGAAAACTAGGAACATTTGTTAATCAAAGGTGAAAACTTTGGCCAAATTTCATCCAAACTTATGAAAAGTAGGACAATTTGTTGTCCAGTCGTCAAATGTGTGACCAAATTTCACCCAAACTTATGAAAAGTAGGAAACTTTGTTAATCAAATGGCAAAAATCTTGGCCAAGTAATAAAATTTGTTAGCCAAAGGGGAAATATTTTGGCTACATTTCAATTAAATTAAATTTCTCCATGAAACATTCTACTTGGAAACATAAAGAGAAATTTAATTGTTAATTTTTTGTACAATTTTATTGTTGAAAGTGGTTAACAAAGTTTCCAACTTTTTATAAGTTTTCGATGAACTTTGCTCAAACTTTTCACCGTTGGTTAACAAAGTTTCCTATCTTTTTATGAGTTTTGTTTGAAAATTTGGCCAAACTTGTCCAAAAATTTTCACTTTTGGTTAACACATTTTCAATCTTGTCCAAGCTTTTCTGCCCTTTGGTTCACAAAGTTTCCTAATTTTCATAAGTTTGGGTGAAATTTGGTCAAACTTTTCATACCTGGACAACAAAATTTCTCACTTTTCCTAAGTTTGGGTGAAAGTAGGCCAAACTTTTCTCGGTTGGTTAACAAATTTTCCTACTTTTCCTATGTTTGACTGAGGTTTTTATAAGTTTGGTTTGAAATTCGGCTAACCTTTTCACATTTGGTTAACAAATTTTCCTACTTTTCATAAGATTGGGTGCGCTTTTTATAAGTCTGGTTGAAATGTAGCCAAAAATTTTCCCTTTGGCTAACAAATTTTATTACTTGGCCAAGATTTTTGCCATTTGATTAACAAAGTTTCCTACTTTTCATAAGTTTGGGTGAAATTTGGTCACACATTTCACGTCTGGACAACAAATTTCCCTACTTTTCATAAGTTTGGATGAAATTTGGCCAAAGTTTTCACCTTTTATTAACAAATGTTCCTAGTTTTCATAAGTTTGACTGATATTTTTATAAGTTTGGTTTGAAATTTGGCTAATATTTTCACATTTGGTTAACGCATTTTCTTACTTGACCAAGATTTTTGCCATTTGGTTAACAAAGTTTCCTACTTTTCATAAGTTTGGGTGAAAATCTGGTCAAACTTTCCACATCTGGACAACAAAATTTCCCACTTTTCATAAGTTTGGGTGAAAGTTGGCCAAACTTTTCACGATTGGTTAACAAATTTTCCTATGTTTCATATGTTTGAATTGTTTTTATAAGTTTAGTTGAAATATTTCTCTCTTTGGTCGATATTTTTTCACCATTGGTTAACAAAGTTTCTGAATTTTCATACATTTGGCCGATGCGTTTCGTTACTTGGTCAATATGTTTCCCATTTGGCTAACAAATGTTCTTACTTGGCCAAGATTTTTTCCCATTTCGATAACAAATTTTATTACTTTTTATAATTTATAACAAGCTATTTCTGTATTTGAGCGACGATTTCCCCTTTGGTTAACAAATTTTCCTACTTTTTATAAGTGTGGACGCGTTATTTCTTTACTTGGCTAACATTTTTCCCATTTGGGTAACAAATTTTCCTACTTTTTATAAGTTTAGTTTATATATTTCTCTCTTTGGCTGATATTTATTTCACATATGGCTATCAAATTTTCCTACTTGGCCAATATTTTCCTCTTTGACCCGCAAATGTTCCTAGTTTTCATAAGTGTGGACGAGATATTTCTGTATTTGGCCGACATTTTTTCACATTTGGCTAACATATTTTCCTATTTGACCTAAGTTTTTTCCCTTTGGCTAACAAAGTTTCATACTTTTCATAAATTTGGGTGAGATATTTCTGTATTTGGTCGACATTGTTTTCCCATTTGACTGACAATTCTCCTACATTTTATAAGTTTGGACGAGGTATTCCTCTTTTTGGCTGATATTTGTTCACATTTGGTTAACAAAGTTTGCTACTTTTCATAAGATTGAACGATGTATTTCGTTACTTGTTCAATAAGTTTCCTCTTTGACTAACACATTTTTCCTACTTTGTCAATATCTTTCACATTTTGGTTAGCAAATTTTCCAACATTTCATAAGTTTAGATGAGATATTTCTGTATTTGGCCGACATTTTCACCGTTGGTTGACATATTTGCCCCACTTTTTATAAGTCTGGACGAAATATTTATCTCTTTGGTTGATATTTTTTCACATTTGGTTAACAAGTTTTCCTACTTGGCCAATACTTTTCCTGTTTGGCTAACAAATTTTCCTAGTTTTCATAAGTGTGGCTGAGATGTTTCTGTATTTGGCCGACCTTTTTCATATTTGGGTAACAGAATTTCCTACTTGACTTAGATTTTCCCTCTCTGGCTAACACATTTTCCTTCTTGGTCAATATCTTTCCCATTTGGTTAACAATGTTTCCTAGTTTGTGTATGTTTTGTTGAGCTATTTCTGTATTTGGCCGACCTTTTTGTACCATTTGGTTGACACATTTTCTTATCTTTTATAAGTGTGGACGAGCTATTTTTCCCTTTGAATGAAAATTGTTTCCTAGTTGGCCAATATTTTTTTTTCCTATTTGGCTAACAATTTTTCCTAGTTTTCATAAGTGTAAACGTGATATTTCTGTATTTGGCCGACATTTTTCACATTTGATTAACAGATTTTCCTACTTGACCTAGGATTTTCCCCTCTGGCTAACAAAGTTTCCTACTTTTCATAAGTTTCGCTGAGATATTTCTGTATTTTGGCCTAACATTTTACCATTTCGCTGATACTTTTTCTACTTTTCATAACTTTGGCTGATCTATTTATAAGTGTAGTTGAAATATTTCTCTCTTTGGATGATTTTTTTTTCCACATTTGGTTAACACATTTTCCTACTGTTCATAAGTTTGAACGATGTATTTCGTTACTTGTTCAACATTTTTCCTCTTTGACTAGCACATTTTCTTACTTGATCAATATATTTCCCGCTTGGTTAACATTTTTCCTACTTTTGTATACGCTTGGTTGAGATATTTCTGTATTCGGCTGACATTTTCCCCTTTTGGTTGACACATTTTCCTGGTTTTTATAAGTCTGGACGAGATATTTCTCTCTTTGGTTGATATTTTTTCACATTAGGCTAGCAAATTTTCCTACTTGGCCAATATTTTTCCTATTTTGGCTAACAAATTTTTTCTAGTTTTCATAAGTGAGGCCGAGCTATTTCTCTATTTGGTCGACCTTATTCATATTTGGGTAACAGATTTTCCTAGTTGACCTGGGTTTTCCCCTTTGGCTAACAAAGTTTCCAACTTTTCATATATTTGGGTGAGATATTTCTGTATTTGACCTAACTTTTTCCCATTTAACCGACAATTTTCCTACTTTTAATACGTTGGGGCGAGATATTTCTCTCTTTGGGTGATATTTTTCACCTGTGGTTAACAAAGTTTCCTACTTTTCATAAGTTTTAACGATATATTTCGTTACTTGTTCATTATTATTCCTCTTTGAGTAATACCTTTTCCTAGTTGGTCAATATCTTTCCCGTTTGTTTAACAATTTTCCTACTTTTTATACGTTTGGATGAGGTATTTCTGTATTTGGCCAACATTTTTCACATTTGGCTAACAGAATTTTCCTACTTGACGTACGTAGCTTTTTCCACTTTGGTTAACAAAGCTTCCTACTTTTCATAAGTTTGGGTGATATTTCTGTATTTGGCCTAACTTTTGCCAATTTGGCTGACAATTTTCCTACTTTTCATAAGTTTGGCTGATCTATTTTAAGTTTAGTTGAAATATGTCTCTCTCTGGACGATATTTTTTCACATTTGGTTAACAATGTTTCCTACTTTTCATAAGTTTGACCAAGCTATTTATAAGTTTGACCGCTATTTTTCCCCATTTAGGTTAACATATTTTCTTATTTGAATGTTGAAGTGGTACATAGAAGCTGTAGTTTTGTCTGGCTGTGAAGTGTGGCACTGAGCAGACAAGTTTGAGAACAAATATTGGTCTTGGAAATGGGTTTCTGGGGAACGAAACAAAGACCCGTATAGACACAAGGAGAGAGAGAGAGAGAGAATAGATTTTCATTTACCGATCTGAAATCATGTGCTGTTAGTGTTCGAGCACTTATCTAGCTACGCATCCACTCACCCGCCCCTTAACCTCTAATTTCACTAAGCCATATCCACTACAACGAATAATACAGGTCATCTGTAGTTTTAAAAGGGTTTTCTTTGTATCCGTATGCTAATACTGTACATACCACTCACCCTCTACATATCACTAATAACCACTATCCACCCCCTGACAACGCATAACACTATACCGTACCCACTACAACCACTAATACCAACCATCTTTACTTTTTAAGATTTTCATTTATACCCCGTATGATAATACTGTACATACCACTACGACCCTCTAACTAGCACTAATAACCTCTACCCACTCTTTATCAACGAATGATACCAAGCCATACCCACAGCAACCAATATTACCGGCCACCTTTACATTTTAATGTTTACCTTTGTAACCGTATGATGATAGTGTATAGGCCATTACATCCCTCAATTGGTCACTAATAACTGGTATCCACCGCTTATCACTGAGTTTCACTAAGCCATACCCACAGCAATCGAGTTTCACTAAGCCATACCCATTACAACCAATAATACCGGCCATTATTACATTTTAAGGTTTTCATTTGTAACCGTATGATGATAGTGTATAGGCCATTACATCCTTCATTAGATCACTAATAACTGGTATCCACCGCTTATCACCGAGTTTCACTAAGCCATACCCACAGCAATCGAGTTTCACTAAGCCATACCCATTACAACCAATAATACCGGCCATCATTACATTTTAAGGTTTTTCATTTGTAACCGTATGATGATAGTGTATAGGCCAATACATCCCTATACAGATCACTAATAGTCGCTACCCACCCCTTACCAACGAATTTCACTAAGCCATACCACAGCAACCAATAATACCGGCCATCTTTACATTTTAAGGTTGTAATGTGTAAACATATGATGATATTGTATAGGCCATTACATCTCTATATGGATCACTACTAGCCGCTACCCACCCCTTAACATCGAGTTTCACTAATCCATACCCACAGCAACCGATAATACCGGCCACCTTTACATTTTAAGGTTTTCATTTGTAACCATATGGTGATAGTGTATAGGCCATTAAATCCCTATACTGATCACCAATAACCACTACCCACCCCACACCAACGAATTTCACTAAGCTATATCCGCTGAAATCAATATTATCGGCCATTTTTACTTTTTAAGGTTTTCATTTGTAACCCTATGATGATAGTGTATAGGCCACTACGACACTCTACAAATCACTAATAGCCTCTACCCACCCCTCACCAAGGAATTTCACTAAGCTATACCCGCTAAAATCAATAATATCGACCATTTTTACATTTTATGGTTTTCATTTGTAACCCTGTGATGATAGTGTTTAAACCCGAACCGCCTAGAACCACCCCACGCGCCCACCCCCTCGCCACTACCCCGCACCCCGTCGTTATTTATTTTAATATTTATTTATTTTATTTTTTTTAATAATTAATTAAAATTTTTATACACCCACTCAATAGTTATCTGCCCTTAGAAACATTAAATCTTAGACTTATCGCCCTTAGATATGACCTAGATATCACCCCTACATACCCACCCAACTACATGACCGAGGGGGAGTGAAAATCAGCCGAGGTCAAGCTCAATCCGGATTAATCCGGCAAATGCTAACCGAAACGTGCATTGTATACTACTCTAGTATTCCAGTATTTTCACATTTCACTGTAGAATGTTCTGTTATAAGTGAATCTAAATACAAGGTTTCAAATAACTTTTACTGATAATGATCGAAAATTACACTCAAAATTTGATTGGGGGGGGGGGGGGGGGGGGGGGGGGGTGGGGGGGGGGGGGGGGGGAGTAAAGTGTCATTTGAGGGTGTACATTAAAAATGGCAATTGTGAACCTATTAAAGTCAGTGAGTAATAAAGTGAATAACAACATTTCTATCTCATTGCAAAAAAAATAATGACAACCGATAAAACAAATATGTCTAAGGATATAATTTATCATCGGAGAGAAAGTACAGAAACTGTGTATCATGAAATAGCTTGGTTCACTGCAGAGGGACGATAGAAATGCATGTAATAAATTAAAAGAAGAAAAAATATATTGCTGAACAAAAAATAAAGCAATTAAATCCTTGATGGATTGGATTAGATAGAACAATTAAAGTGAGAACAAGGAGAGCTTGCATATTCCCAGTGTCAACGTGTGGGTGTCAATTCTGGATATTGAACAAATGAGCTGAAATGCACATATTCGGCTTTAAATATAAGTGTTGCAGAAAAGTATTCAGCATTTGTAGGACGGAAAGGAGAACAAAGAGATCTATCTAATAAAACCTCAATTTTAAAGAAGATTGGAAATTAAAACAAACAAACATGAAAAAACCTGCATATATTGGACATGTAAACAGGCATAAAAGTCTAGAAACAATAATTATGGAGGGAAGTGAATAGCATAGGGGACCGCGGAGAAGAGGCTGACCACAACGTTCAAATATTCGGGATGTGATTTCACTTACACATAACCGCAACAGAGGCAAGACATTTGGCTTATCATAGAAATGAAATTCGAAAGACTTTTATGGGGAGGGAGGTCGGGGTGGGGTGGGTGGGGTGAGGGGGAGGGGTCTACACAAGGTAGGCCACTAAATAGTTTTTTTTTTTTTTGCGTTTTCTCGCTTTGAACTCAAGCGTAGTCCATACACCTGTTGCTACTTCCAGCGCATTGGACTGATTTTTGCGTGTGGATTAGCTTCCCTACTGCCGGTGTGCCTTGACATCAGGCGAACCCACTCTGACTTCTGAGGTACTTGTAATTTACGTACCAAGTCAAGGACGAGAAGTCAACATTTTGATCAAACTGACCGATGTAGGGGTTGAACCCGCTACCTCGGCATCAGCGCACCGGATGTTTAAGGACCAGCGCTCTTATGCATTCGGCCATGCTGACCTCTTAGGCCACTAGATGATGATGATGATGATGATGAGGATGATGATGATGATGAGTATGATAATGATGATGATGAGAAGGAGGCGGAGGAGGAGGAGAAGGAGGTGGAGGTGATGATGATGATGATGATGATGATGATGATGACGATGATGATGATGATGATGATGACGATGATGATGATGATGATGATGTTTGTGGTGGTGGTGGTGGTGGTGGTGGTGAGGATGATGATATAAAGAACTAATCATCATGTATCATATGCTTCGCAGAACGTCGCCCTCTCACAGTTCTCCGGAATGGTTCTCGATCCTTGACCAGTTCCCCCACTTCAAGCATCTCCATGCCCAGTATGTCCTCGGTGTCCTGCGTCCATCCTTGTGCTGGTCCACTCCTCCCACTTCAAGCATCTCCATGCCCAGTATGTCATCGGTGTCCTGTGTCCATCCTTGTGCTGGTCCACTCCTCCCACTTCAAGCATCTCCATGCCCAGTATGTCCTCGGTGTCCTTTGTTCATCCTCGTGCTGGTCCACTCCTCCCACTTCAAGCATCTCCATGCCCAGTATGTCATCGGTGTCCTGTGTCCATCCTCGTGCTGGTCCACTCCTCCCACTTCAAGCATTTCCATGCCCAGTATGTCATCGGTGTCCTGTGTCCATCCTTGTGCTGGTCCACTCCTCCCACTTCAAGCATCTCCATGCCCAGTATGTCCTCGGTGTCATTTGTCCATCCTATATGTCCTGTGTCCATCCTCGTGGTGGTCAACTCCTTCCACTTCAATCATCTCCTTGCCCAGTATGTCCTCGGTGTCCTGCGTCCATCCTCGTGCTGGTCGTCTTCCGCCTCTCATTCGAAGAACAATGCTTCCATCTCTGTTCTGTCCACACCACTGCTATTTTTAACTGATTCGGTGCCGAACTAAAAGTACGTTTGGTCAAAAAATGGTAAACAATAAAATGAACACGTATAATAATGTAAATTTCCCATCACTGAGCATTGCTATTATGAAAGATATCAAGGAACGAAACTAACATCGCGATGACTCTAGTATGGCGATATATCGTCCAACTGTTTAAATTGGAGGTCACATGTGACGAAATATTATCCTTCGGTACTGACGATTGTCTCCCAACTGGTATTGTGCGAGAACTGTATTAACAGTGACTCCGTGGGAGTGATATAGATGCAGTTGGTCCAGTGAAGTGTGGTCCAGCAGTGACTCTAGTGTTGTGGATCTACGCTCTGGAGACAGAGTGGTCTCCAAGGTTCTAGTCATCTCACTGGAAGGAAGCCGGGTGAGTGGCGGACCGACTGGACGGGACATCTGCATCCAATCTACTTCTCAACTCGATGAAGATACCTACATCTCTGAGTCTATCTCTACTCTATCTTCTATTTGTGTAAATAGATTCTTCTATCAGGATGTTCATTTCAGTTCTAGATTCTCAAGGGTAGAATAAACTTTATGTAAGTTGACTTGCTCTTTGTATAATGATTGAGTGTGGTCTCGGACGATGCCTCAGTGTTCATTGTTCCACAGGTGTAGGTAGTTAGTGGGGGTCTAGAATCTGGAGGGGCTTGTAGACGTAATTAACTAATATGAGATCAACCACAGAGTAAAAAGGTGTATCTGCTCATCCAACCCCTGGGGCTAGAATACACGGGAGTGCCAGAGACACCTAGGGTGTGGTTCACTCTCACTACCCAAGGTGAACTCGTCACACTCCATACAGAGTGCCCTCGACACCGCAAGGTACAAGAGGAACATGATGAGATGAGATGAGACTGACGGTTAATACGGGCAGTTTCCGAGAAATGATGCTGTTTTATGATCAAGCTTTCTTCCGTCATCAAGGTTTTCAGAATGTTAGTATAATTCTTCTTTTCAGTCCACGGTATTCTAAGAATTCTTTGGTAATATTTAAGGTCAGAGGTGGCGATTTTTTTCTGTGGTGATTACGAAATGGTCCTTGACCTGCAGCCCTGTGTTGTCGTCTGAGAAATGCCAGGTCTCAAGGGAGCCCTCGTAGTGAAGTCGTTACTCCGCTTGCCTCGCGATCCAAAGGTTGTGGGTCCAATTTTATCTGTCTGTCTGTCGGTCTGTCGATCTGTCTGTCTGTCACACACTCTAATTCTCCATACACCTTCTAAAATACACTGCTTCCCTCTTGATTGGCTGAGATATTCGTATGGTAGGTTGGATTTTGCAGATAGTTTTCAAGGGGATTAGGCAGCCAGCCCAAGCCCATCCCTTATTAGTCGCCTCTATGACATGCATGGCAGACTTCAAAGTTACCATTCTTTGCTTTCTTGGATGGATCTGGTAACACACAGGCTTACATAATACACTTTTCTTAACTTCATGTGATCCATTTATTTGGTACAATTACCTATCCTGCCCCAGTTATAACTTTAACTCTGTCTGTCTCATACTCGTTCGACATTAATTCCTTCATTAAGAAACGTGTAATAAAGTAACTCTGCTTTGGATAGAAGACGTGAAGGTAACAACTGCATACTGCTGAACACTTTATTGTAAAGCATATTTATATATCTCGCCAAAAAGGGAAGAAAGAAAGGAAACCTCTCACTGCTCCAACTTACAAGAATAGGGAAAGTAAAAGGAGAGATAACGTTTCAAATATATCTCGTTCCTTTTAGTTTCCCAATTCTTGTAAGTTTACCCCGAGTGCAGTCAGCCTTGCGTTCTCTACCTCACATCACTGTAAAGTATAGTAGTTTATTATATCTCCTCCACCCCCAAAGCTTCATATATATATATATATATATATATATATATATATATATATATATATATATATATATATATATATATATATATATATATATATATAGAGAGAGAGAGAGAGAGAGAGAGAGAGAGAGAGAGAGAGAGATGTATTTTAATGTATTATGACTTCTTGTATGAATTAAATGAGACGTTCCCCGCCAGGTGCCTGGCAACGCCGGGCCGGGTTGTCAGATAGTATATATATATACTCGTCTGGTTCTGATGCTCCCGTTCCCGTTGCTCGTCTGTTTTTGATGCTCCCGTTCCCGTTCCCGTTGCTCGTCTGTTTCTGATGCTCCCGTTCCCGTTCCCGTTGCTTGTCTGTTTCTGAAGCTCGTAATGCTTTTTTCTTTCGTGTAAAAATTAAAAATTGATTATAAACTAACTATTTCAGTTGGATCCGCGGGAGTGAGAACAACATCTGTACAAAATTTTATCTCAATCGGATGGACCGCCCGGGAACGCATACAGGACACACACACACACACGCGCGCGCGCGCGCACACACACACACACACACACACACACACAAAGAAACATTATAAGTAGATATAACTGTTCATAACTAATTTCTGGTTTAATCAGAGAGTGAGTTCCCTTGGAGCAAGATGGCGGGACATTTCTTCGTCTGTTTCTGAAGCTCGTAATGCCTTTTTCTTTCGTGCTTGAGGAAAAATTGTTGATTTTAAACTCACTAACTATTTCAGTTGGATCCGCGGGAGTGAGAACAACATCTGTACAAAATTTCATCTCATTCGGATGGACCGTTCGGGAACGCATAAAGGACACACAAAGGAACATTCTCTTATATATATATATATATATATATATATATATATATATATATATATATATATATATATATATATATATATATATATATGTGTGTGTGTGTGTGTGTGTGTGTGAGTGTGTGTGTGTGTGAGTGTGTGTGTGTGTGTGTGTGTGTGTGTGTGTGTGTGTGTGTGTGTGTGTGTGTGTGTGTGTGTGTGTGTGTGTGCACGCGTGCGCACATCATCTTGCATAAGTTATTTATCCTCTTACTCATCAACTTAAACTTTAAATTCAAAGCACCTGCTTACATATTCATCAACCTCCTTCTGTCTATCTGTCCGTCAGTTAGATGCACGTTAGGTCGGTCTTTTGGTCTGTTGGTCTATCCACCAATTTACCTGGATCTGTCTTTCTATCTTCATGTTAATATGATAATAACTATCAATTAATCTTCTTCTTCTTCTTCTGCGTTCATCCGGATTTTTTTTTCGGACGTGACTGCGTTGTGCCTGTTTACAGCAGAGCTGCGTTCTTGCGCCGTCAGGCCGACACATCCGACTTCTGCGGGCATTTGTTGACCGGGTTAACCTTCCCGGGGTTTCTTAGGACGTTTGAATCTCACTGTTGTGGTGTTATCCCCCATCCTAGCTGGCCCATATAGAACAGCCAAAGACATCCTGGTCAACCCTCAAGGGAAGGTAGAGGCAGACCTTGGGCATTCCCCGCCATCCAAGGAGGCTTCCATACTTGCAGAGCCATCACACAGCGCTCTGGTACTGGGCTCACCCAAGGAATCGTCACGTCCTGCACATGGCTGCTTAGCCTCACTTCCGTATATTGGGCCTTCCGTTCATCATAGGCTGTTCCTCCGGAAACCAGAAGAATGCAGTCTGCAGATGACATCCACACAGTGAGCTTTCGATTAAGACTTTCCACATAATGGATTTGCTATCTAAGCAATATTCCATTTCGTGCCACTAGGACACTTTTTCCACCTTTTATGAAGCCCACAGTGAGCTTTCGATTCGGACTTTTCACGTAATGGATTTGCTATCCAAGCAATATTCCACTTCGTGTCACTAGGACACTTTTCCCACCATTTACGAAGCCCACACAGTGAGCTTTTAATTCGGACTTTCCACGTAATGGATGTGCTATCCAAGCAATATTCCATTTCATGCCTCTGGGACGCTTTTGTAACCGACATACCTGTGGTATGAAGTGTGGCAGTCTAAATACATCTTCATGCACCTTTAGATGTCAACCTGAATGTAGTTAAAGTAAGCTGTAGTCAACTTGAGCTTGTTGATATCTCCATAGAGCTTGTCCTCAAATGAAGCAGGCGTGGGCCAAACTATCTTTCTCTGTTCTGCATATATTGGGCACTCCTGCAGCAAATGTTTAGCTGTCATTTTACCAGTTCCACAATTACATTCATCGGTATCTCCTATCTTTAGTTTATTGAACAAGTGGTGTTTCAGCCTGTTATGTCCTGTGCGGAGTCTGAAGATTGCTACTTGTTCTCTTCGGTCGAGTTTGTAATATGCATCATTCTTCTGGTGGCCTGGATGCTCTGACTCCCATTTGGTTCTATAAGTGCTTTTTATAAACCTTTTTGCCTCATTATAGGTTATGTCTATGTCAGGCTGTGGTAATCGTCCACCCTCTTTTGCTAGTCTGTCAGCCTCTTCATTTCCAGGTATACTGCAATGTGATGGGATCCACTGTATTACAACTTTTTTGGATTTCTGGCATAGACCATGGAGTGCTGCTCTTAGGTCAGCTAGTTCTGTGCTGTTTTTGCTCTTCAGTATTGAGACAGCTGACTTTGCATCTGTGAAGAAAGCTATTTGCTTCTCTTTATTTTCCTCCATCAAGAGCATTTCTGCTGCAGTTTTCAAAGCCTCTACCTCCGCTTTTAAGTTACTTGAAAATTTTCCAGTTGCCACTGACTGTGTTTTTATCACTCCATTTTTTAAGTTTAGGAGAATTCCTCCTCCTCCATTTTTAATTGAATCTTTGGCTGATCCATCTGTATATGCATGGGTCCAATTGCTGCTTGGGTAATGTTCTTTTATGTAGTTAAGGGTTATTTTTCTCCTTTCGGTTTCATTCTGAGTGTTCTTTTTTTCAATACCAGGAATGTTTTCTATCATCTCAGGTAGTTGCTGCTGTCTCCAAGCTGGGAAGTTGTGTGCATTGTACATGGGCTTGACTGTTGATATGTTAAGTATGGGATCTGCCCTAATCTTTCGTTTTGCAGTTTCTACAAAGTTGCTACGCTTCAGTCTTCCTTTTCCAAAACCATTAAACCTGTTATGCATAGGGTGGTCTGTCAATCTTCTAAATTTTTCTGCTTGTTGCTGGGCTCTGCTATCTCTTCTGTCCTGCATTGGTTGTAAACAAGTGATCTTTTCAAGTTCATTAATAGGCGTTGTCTTCAGGCTTCCAGTTATGATTCGCATTCCTTGGTTTTGGACTCTACTTATTTTGTTAAAGTTTGACTTAGCTGCTGTTGCCCAAGCTGCAATGCCATATTCCAGTACTGGCCTCACCCGTCCAGTATATAACTTCTTGAGAACTTTCTCATCTGCTCCCCACGTTGTACCAGCAAGCTTTTTCATGATTGCCATTCTCTGCCTTGCTCTTGTTCGATTTTTCTCAACCTGTGTCTTCCATGTCAGGCGACGATCAAAGGTGACTCCTAGATAGTTTGGATTTTCTTCATGGCGCAATATTTTTCCATTCAATACCAGCTTAGGTTGCTGAGTTTTATTTGATAGGGAGAACACTGTGCATGTTGTTTTCTCCTCACTTATCTTCACTAGCCATGATTTTGACCAGTCCTCTAGTGCTAATAGGGCTTGCAGTATTCTGCTGTTAGCTGTACTAATATATTCTTCAGATGTCCATATGGCTAGATCATCTGCAAAGGAGGATGTGTGTACTCTGGCTGGAAAATTTTCTGTGATGTCATTTATATATGCTAAGAATAATGTTGGTGAAAGAACTCCTCCTTGGGGGACACCTTGCTCCAACAGCATCATTTTGCTTGTTTGTCCTTGTACTTTTGTCCTGGCAGTTCTGTTTTCAAGGTAGTGGCTGATCCATTTATACATTTTTCCACAAACATGCATTTTTTGCAGTTTTACTTTCAGTCCTTCCTTCCATACTTTATCAAATGCTTTTTCTAAATCTATCCAGACTGCTAGTGTGTGCTTTTTCTCTTGGAAGGCATCCTCTATTTCCTGAGCTATATAGGTTATTTGATCTTCAGTGGATCTGTACTTTCTGAATCCTGCTTGGTGTGGTGTTAAGAGTTTGTTTTCTTCCAGATGCCATGTTAGCCTGCCATTGATAATGCGTTCCATTAATTTTCCTACACAGCTAAGTAGACTGATAGGTCTATAGCCATTTGGTTCTTCCAGGTCTTTTCCTTTCTTTGGGACTGGTATTAGTATAGCTTCCTTCCATGCCTGTGGGACTATTCCTCTCTTCCAGCTGTTATTTAGGACTGCTAGTAGTTTCTTCTTTGCCTTGGTGCCTAGTCCTATTAGCATTTCATTTGTGATTCCATCCTTTCCTGGTGATTTCTTCTTTTTTAGGGTATTCATTGCCTGTTCCATTTCTTCCATTGTTAGATTTGCCATCATATATTCTGCTGCTGTCTCTGTATTTCTATGATGTATCTGTTTGTCTTTGATTGCTTTCTTCTGTTCGGTTGTAATATCATGTGGTTTGCATTTCCATAGTGTTCCATTAGTTCATTTGCAGTCTTTTTTCCTGTAAGCAAGGCATTTCCTTGTTTAATTGTTATTTGTTTGTTTCTAGGTCCTTCATTGTTCATGGCTTTCACTAGTTTCCATAGTTTGTTTCCATCCCTGTCAAAATTCAGGTTTTCTGTTTTTTCCCTCCAACAATCTCTTGTTGCTTGATTTACTGTTCTTTTATATTTTGCTGAGATGGCTTTGAGAGAGATGTTCGCTTCAATTGTTTGTTCTCTCTCTGTTGTCTTCCTGGCATCTTCAACTTTGTCCTCCAAACTTTGTAGTTCTTCAGTCCAGTATGGTTTGTAATTTTTCCTCGCTCCTCTTGGAATGGACTCAGTGGCTGCCTGTATTATCGCTCTGTTTAGACTTTCCACCATTTGCTTTATGTTGCCATATCGTGTATTTATGTTTTCACAATATTTGTCTGTTAGTGTGGCAAATCTGTCCCAATCTGCTCGTTTGTAATTCCAGCGGGGCACGGGCTGTTGCTCCTGTGGAACATACTCCATATTCATTACAAGCTTGATTGGTCTGTGGTCACTACCTGCTAATTGGTCCAGCACATGGCGATCGATTTTGTGGAGGACGTCTGCTGTGCAGAAAGCTAAGTCTGGAGTAGAAGTGGTAAGCCATCTTCTGGAGTAGAAGCTCGGTGTGTCATCCGCTTTGTTGAGTAGATGGAGATTTGAGTCTATTTCCCAGTCCTCCAATTCATCTCCTCTTTTGTCAGTATCTGGGTATCCCCATCTTTCTGAACGGCTATTAAAGTCTCCGACAATAATGCAGTTTGTGTCAGTTATTTTCATGTTTGAAAGTGTAAGGTCCTTATCTGCTGGGCTATACAGATTGTAGATTCTTATTTTCACGTCCTTTATCATTATATCAACACCTATAATTTCCGTTTGGTTGTCAGAGATCACAGATACTTCGCTGCAAGGTATTGTATTTCGTGTAAGTATTAGAACTCCTCCTTTGTGTCCTTCGCGGTCGAAACGTGTGGCCTGATATCCTCTGACTGAGAATTTGTGATTGGCGTTGAGGTGTGTCTCTTGAATGCATGCCACATCTATTCTATCTTTATGAAGACGCTGTGTTAGGGAGTCTTTCTTCTTGTAAACTCCTTCGGCATTCCACTGTAGTATGTTGAGTGTCCGGGGTATTTGGTCAATAGCTCTTAACCTACTCCTCTGTGCCTTGACTCCACAGCACAGGGGAAGGTGACCACCAGTAGTCATGGGTGGACCCCCTCGAGGCAGGGGGCCCGGCACTATCGCCGCCTGATGGGACTTCACGGGATTAGCACCATAACGATTAATTTTGATTTGTGACATCATGAATTAAGTTACGTTGGACTGCTTTGTCAAGCCTGTGGCTCAGTACATCCGATTTCGACAAGCATTTATTCGGGATGCTTTCCCTAGCCTTTGACTGTCCCCAGTCTACCTACAAGGCAGCAGGTTTTACGTTGCACTGCTTTGTCAAGCCTATGGCTCAGTACATCCGATTTCGACAAGCATGTATTCGGGGTGCTTTCCCTAGCCTTTGACTGTCCCCAGTCTACCTACAAGGCAGCAGGTTTGTGTGTCTCTTCGTCTGGTCCCTCTCCCTTGACCTGTCCGACATGGGTGGCCCTACCAGTAGCTGTGCTACCGTCGGCATAGCTCTTGGGGTCATTGGGACGCACAAGCCCCTCTACCTCGTCACGGTGGACACACGGCAGAGGGGTATCAATTAATCTATTTTTCTGTGTCCATCAATCAGTTATCCATCCGTTGATCAGTTTTGGTGTGCTATTTTCATACAATAGATGACCGGACGTCCTGGTTGTATAAAAACTGTCCCGCATTGGAATACACACAGTATCCCGAAAAACTCTCTCATGGCTAAACAATGTCCGGATGTTTGTTATAAATTGATCAATTGTTTACTATTAGAGTACTTCAATTGGTTTAATTTATGCTGAAATGATAAACGTACAAACTTCCTATGAAAGGTCAATTATTTGATTTGTATATTTAGATCAAAAATCAGATCGAACTGTTGTCAGAAATGCATGATTCTGAGAAGTATAGGGCACACAATTTGACTGAAGCAATCTAAAGTAACCAGAATAAAAATTTTCAGAATATATGAGTGTTTTAAGCAACCAAATTAATTGTAATAATAATAATATATCGTTTGTATGACTAATATTTTGGGCAATTTTGCATCGCTAATGAGTTTCCCGGTTTTTTATTTCCAAAAGCTGCCGTCGTGTATACATTAAATATAAATATATTTAGTTATAATTCTAATTTTCAGAACGGACAAATGTGGCGACATCGGGAGCAAAACTTACAGGCATGCGAACGCTCTCCTAGGCGTGTCTTTCACAAAACCAGTTTCGGACATTGCTCGGAAAGGCAGCTTGTCTACAACCGCACCTGCATCCACGAGGAAGGCTACAACATATTCAGGGTGATCCAGTACAATGCAGACAGGTAAGCCATGCTCTTGGTTGAATCCGATCACTTTCACCGTAAAATTATACCTCGATAAGTGCTCCCTGCCACTTCCCATTGATAATACAGATCTTTGTGCTTTAAGATTCAGGCTTCACGACGACCTCAGCTAAGTGATTCTTTTTTATATAGCATCATTGTCAGTTTGTTTTTGTGTGCCGACGAAGGTTTTCTAGCCACAACGTTCATTCTGTCATGTTTTGTTGAGTGTTTATAAAGATGTCCTATTTCTCTTTCCGTGTTTATTGACGTACTCACAGATCTGGAAAGACATACTCTCTTTGTTCCTTCCTCCCGTCTCTCTCTCTCTCTCTCTCTCTCTGTCTCTCTCTCTGTCTCTCTCTCTCTTATTCTCTCTCTCCCTCACCCATTCTCTTTCTCTCTCTGACACACTCTCATTTTTAATTCTTTCCCTCGCTCTTTCCTTGTCACTCCATCTATACCTCTCTCGCCCCTCTCTCTCTTTGCCTCTCTCTCTCTCTCTCTCTCTCTCTCTCTCTCTCTCTCTCCTCTCCTTCTCGTTGACTTACTCCCTCTCTTTCCGTGTCTCACTTTCTCGCTCCCACTTCTCCCCTCTTTCTCCGTCTCTCCATCTCTCTACAATACTCTCTCTCTTTCTCTCTCTCTCTCTCTCTCTCTCTCTCTCTCTCTCTCTCACTCGCTCGCTCGCTCGCTCTCTTTCATACACATCCCACGCCCAAGCCTGTTAGTACCAAGAAACACCAGATAACACACGCGGGAAGATTAAATTACTTCTTATTGATCAACCGCATCTTTATTATCAATTTTCCATTTTAATATCCACTATCCTCTTCCTACTCATGTACCATTTTCAAATACCAGAACTTCATTCATTCATTTTCCAATAATTCCCCGACGTAGACTGTACTTTCCCTGAGTTGTATAACATTCCATATTTCTTGGAAAACAGCCTGAGCCCGAGGGAATTTCCACAATCGCAGCAAGAGATCGGGAATTCTTTGAGAGCCGGCAGACGTACTGAGCGTTTGATGTTTAGCTAGAGAGAGTATATCATTTGTCGAAGAGTTTGCAGTTTGGTCTCATCAACTTAAAGTAAACAACATTTGGACGAACTAAGCAGCTGGAATTCTGTCTATACTTCGATGCGTTTCAAATATTCAACGGATCCAGTATAGGTTTTATGTTATGAAAAATAGGATATTAGCAATGAGCTCCGTGATACTTGAGCTGAAAGTAGATATCCGAATTTAATATTTTAACAAGGCTACTCGATTTCTAATTGTTACTGAGCAGGGTCGGGTTGGAAGTTTAGGGACTGTAAAACAGGGCAAATGTTGTTTATTGTTATGGTTATGACATGCACTACACAAATATTATAATTCGTTATAACGTTTTGGTGTGTCATTTAAACTACTCGTCACCATTGATCCACACAGCTATGTGGTTCATCATTGCTCACTTGTATTATTTTCTCGGTTCTTAATGTTTATACTCTGATTTCTAGTCCATCCGTTCGTAATGCTTCTGTGTTGTACCACATCATCACATCCATCCTTTCCCTCCTACACCACCAAACCACCAAACCACCAACTCCTCCTTCTTTCGTTCTTCCTCACCCTCGTCCTCCTCTCAAGTCATCACATCTATTAATAAAGACAAAAGTTCGTCTGTATCTATGTGTTTCCCTTCGTTTAGCTTCAAAGTCGCAGACAGCAGAGCACATACTCCAGGATTGCCCAAACTACAACATATCCAGGCGAACCTTCTGGCCTAGAGAGACAACAGTGGAAGATAAACTCTATGGACCGCTGAATGAACTAAAAAAGACTTAGATTCATACAAGAGACAACATTGCAGTTATAAACATATTTCAGGCGAACGAAAGAAGAAGAAGAAGCTTCAAAGTCATCTTTTGTGTTTATTTGACAGGCTAGAACGTGTTTGTTTGTTGGACATTTATTCTGTGTCATGACATCTATGAGTTATTGGTAAAGATTTTGATCTTCTACTTCTTCCGTTCGCTTGAAATGTGTCTCCTATATATATCATATTTTGAGCAGTCTTGGGGTCCATGTGATCTGCTGTTTGCGGCGTCAATTCACAAATGCCTATGGCTGATTCGCCAATCTTGAATTATGTATTTATGTGGCTGCGAAATCAATTGTGTCCTGTTCTGAGGCGCAGAATAATGATATATTCTGGTCTGTCCATAATGTGGTGGTCGTCTTGATACGGTTTTGGTGGCTTTCAGATGGTTTTAATCATTCTTTTCTGTTGGTGGTATGTAACGGGTACATCAGGTTGTTCTTCGATTGCAACTTCCTTAGCTAATCTATCAGCTCTCTCGCTTCCGGGTACTTCATAGTGAGATGGTATCCACTGTATGGTGACCTTACGCTGACTGCCAAGTTCAGTAAGTAGTGTCCGTAATACTGGCAATTTCCCAAACAGGAGCGCCTCAAATACTGATTTTTCATGTGTCAATAGCACCACAGGCTGTGTATCATGGTTGGTATTTAATAGTTTCTCTGTTGCTATCTTGATTTCCTGGATTTCTCCATCATAGTTATGGCAGTACTTTCCTATTGAGGCTTTCATCGAAACGTCTGTCTATGTTGTGTATGCTTTTCCTCTCCTCGAACGTCTTAGTTATATCATGTGTTTATTTGGCAGACTGGAACGTGTCATTTGTTGGACACGTAGAATGCCTTATGTTGTATCGCAGATTGTCTGCCAGCCACACAGATAAACAGTCAGACACACAACCAGATAAACGGACGGAAAGAAGGGAAAACAAACTGGTGGTAAAAGACAGAAAGACACAGATAGATAGGCGAAGATTTGGATAGATGGATGGGCGGATCTACGGACAGACGGAAGGACAGGCCGATCATATAGACACATAGATTATACTGAAGGATAAATCAGACAGGTCATACAGACAGGCAGAACAGACATATATACAAAGAGATCAGATAGTACACATAGGCAGGTAGACAGCCAGACCATACAGATCAGACAATTTACACAGACATATCAGACAGATTATAAAAACATACAGACCAGACATATTACACAGACATATCAGACAGATCATACAGACATAGAGACCAGACATATTACACAGACATATCAGACAGATCATACAGACATAGAGACCAGACATATTACACAGACATATCAGACAGATCATACAGACATATAGACCAGACATATTACACAGACATATCAGACAGATCATACAGACATAGAGACCAGACATATTATACAAATAAGTCAGACAGATCATACAGACATATAGACCAGACATATTATACAGACACATCAGACAGATCATACAGACATATAGACCAGACATATTATACAGACACATCAGACAGATCATACAGACATATAGACCAGACATATTATACAGACAAGTCAGACAGATCATACAGTCAGACAGACCAGACATATTATACAGAGAAGTCAGACAGATCATATAGACATAGAGACCAGACATATTATACAGACACATCAGACAGATCATACAGACATAGATACCAGACATATTATACAGATATATCAGGCAAATCATGCAAACAGATCAGACATATTAAACAGACACATGTGACATATTATACAGACAGACAGATAAGACATATTATACAGACACCTCAGACAGATAATACAGACAGACAGATCAAACATATTATTCACACACGTCATACAGATTTTACAGACAGACAGAACAGACATATAATACAGACCCATCAGACAGATCATACAGATAGACAGGCTGATAGATTGTAAAGACAGACTTACATGTCATACATATCAGACATTCGAACAGATCAGACAGATGATATAGGCATATAAACAGACAGATCACGCAGACAGATACATATCATAGACAGGCACATGGTACTTACAGACAGAATGTACGGACAGACAGATCGTAAGGACAAACAGAAATATCTTACAGACAGACAGATCATACAGATAGACAGACAGACAGATCATATCCTACCGGTAGTCAAACAGATCAGACACAAAGATACATCATACAGACAGACAGACAAATAGTCAAAATATAAATAAAGAAAACTGTCCACATCAGACACCAAATTAATCCGCAAAAAGTAGACCTCGTAGTTATAGGTACAATTGAAGATTGATTGGTTCTTAGTGCGGATTAATCGCAATCATCTGAAATCCTGATTAAGAGATAACAAAACGTGAGTTTCAGGACTTCGCCTGCGGGATAATGCCATCAAACAGTCCTGACTGTCACTGACAATATAGCGAGGTCCGGGCAATGTGACTAGTGAATGATGAACATTTGGATCTATCGCGGCAGAAATAAATCACATATATCGATTAAGAAGAAATGATGAAACGAATCGTTCTGAATGACATTAGACTGTTGACGACCAAGATTAATGGGAGAGTAGATAGAGATATTTATCTGAATTCGACAGTGAAATTGCTCAAATTTGTGAGAAACTAGGAGTGATTACCTCTTTAAAGAATCACCTACTTGTTGGTGAAATAGCTTACCCTTAAGCCGTGTTTCATGTTCTGTTTTCTATCTGTTCTCTCCCTCCTCCCCCTACTCCTTTTCTTCGTCTATTTGGGCTTTATAAACTTTTACTCCTCAGTCTCTTCTTCTTTCTCTTCCTCATCACTCTATCTCCTCCACCACCTCCACTACCTCGTCTTCTTCTTCTTCTTCTTCTTCTTCTTCTTCTTCTTCTTCTTCTTCTTCTTCTTCTTCTTCTTCTTCTTCTTCTTCTTCTTCTTCTTCTTCTTCTTCTTCAATTATCTACCCCGGTGAGAAAAGCTAACCTTAGGCTTACCTCTCTAGTAAAGAAAATAAAGAAATATATTGCTATATTGTGCTAGCCCCAAATTTTATTAGACCCATGAGCACTCAGTGGGCAATGTGTTCTATATCACCACAACTGCCTTTACCTCCCATTACATTGTCTGGTACACATTGTAGACTGGGCACTCTTGAGACTTTGATCAGTTTTCATTTTATTTAACAACAAAAGAGCCTAGGTCGCATGCTACAGCGCTCACTCCCTCCCAAATAATGTTTATCTATTCATGTTCTGGAAGTAAACGAAAGCCGCAGCAATGGTTTCATCTCATTAAATTATTTTGTTGCTTTATGTGCAGTAGAGTTGATGTTGACACCAGGTTCTTTAAAGTCGACCAACAATAGCCCTTCTTGGTAAACAAGAAAAATGCGCTCAGCATATCCTTACCAGCGGAAACCTGTAACTTGAATTTCTTGGCTTTTGGTGATCCAGCATGCTTCCATTGCATGCTCTCTCTCTTTTGCTGCTCGCCTCAAAGTGATGACACCATGATTCATCTCCTGCCACCATGCGGAAGAGAAATGCATCACCCTCCACTCAGTAACGCAGCAAGTGGTTCAAACACCATCCCATGCGTTCCTCTTTTTGATTGTCGGTCAACATCCGTGGTACCCACTGTGAACACAACTTCCGATATTGCAGTTTTTTACGAACGACCTTTTGAATTGTCCTAATTGACACATCAAATTCTTTCGTAGCGAACATATGCTTCGACAATGGTTCATCTGTACTGCTGCATCAATTTTGGCGATGGTTTTTTTTTTTCTGTTGCAACAATATGCGCTTGATTCGGCCGTCGAAGATCTGTCGTGAACTGACGTTCTTTCCGAAATATTCGTGCCCAGTCTGTCACTGTTGTCTTCGACACACATTTGTTACCGTACGCTGCCTGCATTCTTCAATGAATGTCTACTAGTCGACATTCTTCAAATGAAAGAAACTGAATCACCGCTCTTTGAGCTTCTTTGAATGGATTTTGGATCAACCCGGCCATTTTATCAACGGTCATAAACAGAACCTATGCATCATAGGACGATAAGCAGGTGCTATTTTATTCATTGGCCAGTCCTTATCACATGGCTATGACATGATCATGTTCAACGTACGCAATTACGCATGGTGCGGCACGAACGGATTTCAAATGAAAGCCCCTAATACAAATGTATGAGTGCCAGTCGATCAGAAAGCAGTGGCAAACTACTGAAACCAAACATGCTAAGAATTCACAAACAACCAAAACATGATGGAGTTGACGGCGACGTCCTGCAATGGATATGCAACTAACTTTTGCCCTTGTCTAACAAAAGCTGTGTTTCGCTAGATGACCCTGAGAAATTATCGTCGTCTCCGTTACAACGTTGGTAACCCATCGGCCTCGCACTCTGAACGTTGTGAGTTCCGCTCTTCGGAAAGATACCGAGCCAAATGGGATAGAGTCCGGTGCAATGAAATCGATCCTGTAATCCCTTTAAGTTTGCGAGTAAATTATACTAGTATCCATATTGTCTGTTGTTTGTTGTCTAGCGCCTGGTGGGTGATATCTCTTTTTTAATCCAGCCCACATTGACCGTTAAACATGGAGATTGATTCTAAGCAGACGTTTCAAAGCCACGTGCATTGCTTTAACTGCATCGCATCCGTGTTTGCTCAATGTAAACTTGCAGTTGTCTGTCCATTGTTTTAGGTGGACCCAGTCTTGTGCAGTCCCAGGCACTCGCCTTCGGACCATGGTGGTCAAGGATTCCATCAGCAGCTGGGTGGATTCGGATTCGGATTTTGAAAGGAATTGACCTGAGTTCCCAGACCGACCCAAATTAAAATGGCACCAATAATGTTTTGGGAAGTAAAGGTGATGTTAGGGACTGATCCCATCACCCACCGAGTGCCGATTGCTCTATGAAAATAGGGGTCTGGTAGTATATATGCCGGATGCGTCTTCAGAATTGTAGAAAGGTCCTTTACTTGGTTTAGCTTTTCTGTTGAAAGTCCATTGTTTCTTGGACTTGTTGTTGTTGTTGTTGTTGTTGTTGTTGTTGTTGTTGTTGTTGGCGGCGGCTCTATACCACGGTCTGTTGTTGTTGTTGTTGTTGTTGTTGTTGTTGTTGTTGGCTCTATAACCAGATCGGATGTTGTTGTTGTTGGCTCTATAGCCAGATCTGTTGTTGTTGTTGTTGTTGTTGTTGTTGTTGTTGTTGTTGTTGTTGTTGTTGTTGTTGTCTCGACGGCCCAGTTCTGATGTTATTGTTGTTATTGGCTCTATAACCAGATCGGCTGTTGTTGTTTTTGTTGTTTTTAGCTATATATCCAGATCGATTATTGTTGTTGTTTTTGGCTCTATAACCAGATCGGGTGTTGTTGTTGTTGGCTCTACAGCCAGATCTGATGTTGTTGTTATTGGCTCTATAACCAGATCGGTTGTTGTTGTTGTTTTTGTTGTGTTTAGCTCTTTATCCAGATCGGTTGTTGTTGTTGTTGTTTTCGGCTCTACAGCCAGATAGGTTGTTGTTATTGTTGTCTCTATAGCCAGATTGAAGACTTAGAGTCCCTTTATGCTGTGCTTCGTCATATTTGTGGATTGCTCAAAGACATTTGACTGTGTACAACATCATAAACTTTGCGAAATCATTAGGAAAATAGGCTTTCCATCACATCTAGTACAACTCATAAAAATGCTCTATCTAGACCAACACGCAGCGGTTAGAATAAATGGCGAGACGTCAGATTGGTTTGTTGTCAAGCAAGGAGTCCGTCAGGGCTGTGTTTGTCCCCCTATTTGTTTAACGTGTACGCCGAAAATATAATGAGAAATGTCAGAGATGGTATAAACAGGGAGCTATATGATGCCCTAAATAACGTTGGTCATGAACATACCAGAGATTCGATATGCTGATGATTCACTATTACTATTACAATCAACATCACATAATGATATAGAACAACTAATAACCTCAACCCAAAGGGATAGTGAAAGTCAGAACCTATATCTTAACACAGCAAAAACAAAGATAATGCGTACAGATAAAACTATTATGAAGAAAGAAAAATATGTTAATGAGGAAAAATTTGAGCTAGTGGAAAATTTCGAGTATCTTGAGTCGTTAATTACCAACAATTGTGACACAATGAAGGAAATTAAAAGACGAATATATATTGCTCTTCAACATCAAAACAATTTATTTTTTTTTTTGGGGGGGGGGGGGGGGGGGGGGGGGGCAGATAGTACTAAAAAAAAATTTGATGTTTAAGAGCATGAATCATTCTCATTGCAACAACGCCTGTGAGGAATGGACACTTACTATTAAGCTGAACAGAGCATAAATGCCTTTGAATATAAATGTTGTAGTCGGGTTCTAAGAATATCTTGGATACAGAAAAGAACAAATGAATCCATACGACTAGATCTGAATATTGAAAAAGGTTGGCTACTAAAGACGATAAAACAAAGAAAATTGAAATATTTTGCTCACTTAAAACGTCATGAAAGTTGAAGAGAACAAACATGGAGGGGTATATGCCATGGAAGAGAGAAAGAAGAAGGTCAAAGATAAGATGGGTGCTGGATGTGGCGGTTGATCTCCAGATGGGTGTATCGGACACGGAATATCTTGCTTATGACCGAGAAGTTTTCCGGACAGTTGTAATGGGAGCGAGGTTCTGGAAAGGGAAGTGCTACTGAATGAATTAATGAATGAATGAATGAATGAATGAATGAATGAATGAATGAGTCATACGAACTTGTTACATCCTAATACGCCTCTCCAGAGATGTAAAGGTTCACTACGTGAATACAGCGTAAAGTGAAAGTAAAGCGGGAAGCGGAATGGATTTAGGATGACAGTTATTACTTTGAATAAGAAACATGAAAGCTATATTGAGCAACCAAGTGTGAAAGATTGAACAAACATAGACCAAATCCTCTACTAGTACGTGTTTCTCTTTATAACCTTCATCTGTACATAGATACAGCCGACTTGATCTAACTCCCATAAGCCAGAATGTATCTGTGAGAACTGACAGCCTATCAACCCGACAGCGAGTGGAAACGGCGAGGTGATGCCTCGCCAAGTCCCTATGGGGAAACAGAGATCAACGGCACGGAAAATACAGCAGTAAATTCAATACAAACTATATCTAAGTCTAGACAAGTGGAACCTGGCCCGGTCTATCCGTACGTCTTGTTGTAAAGAACTTGTGTGTGATAAATAAGAAATCAACACAGGGGCGTTAGAAGACATGAAGGGGAGATCTTCGTCAATATCAGATTACCTAAGTAAATTGAAAATCTAGAGGTAATATTTGTTTATTTGATAACACAAGGTTATGTCTTTCCCGCGGCTTGTCAGGAGGCGCCTTGGACCAGGGATAGTTGGGAAATGGACGTTTTGGAACCATCATTATCATCATGTCCCCTAACAGCTGGCGTAGGCGTTCATGGCTCTCCACAGATCTCGGTCTTTGGTGGTTTGGATCAACTCTCATCTCATCTCATCTCATCATGTTCCTCTTGTACCTTGCGGTGTCGAGGTAAAGTATAAACTTCGTGAGAGTGCCCGGTTATGGGCTTCGTATATCGGCATTCCCATGGATTCTGTTATTCCCTCCGTCCAACGTTTGCGTGGTCGGTCCTCTTCCTCTGTTTCCATCTGGTCTGTACATCATTGCTTGTTGTGGCATGCTGTTGACTGGTAGCCTACTTGCATGGCCAAACCATTTGACTTGCTGCTTTCTAATAAAATCTAGAGCAGCTTTAACCCTACTTTAGTCCTGATTTCTTCATTTCTGATCTTATCTCTTCTTGATACGTTGAGTATTCTTCTCAGAAACCTCATTTCTGTTGTTGTGATTTTTCTTTTCTCTTTTTCTGTCATTGTCCAGGTTTGGCATTGATAGCATAGAGTGCTCTTCTTCTTTACTATTGAAACCACAGACGTTCATTGTGCCTATTTTTTGAATCGCTGATCTATCTCGTAGTCCATTAACATTGCCGGGTCGATAGCCGTTTGGGTCAGTCCGTTTATACTTCTTAGTTTTTCTACGAGCAGTATGAAGATCCCCTGCCGGCTTGCTAGGCCAGTCGCAGGTTTAGGACACTAATCTGACCACAGGGAGTCCATCCCCTATGGCGAGCCATAGCCCCGTTAGCCCATGACCTCGCGGTCATGGTTGCCCGGTCTGCACCACGTGGAGGTGGGGGTTGACTTGTGTAGTCTGCGGGTCATCGGCAGGCTACTAATTTTCGCTCTTCACCCCTCCTGGGAGAGGCTAGCCGATCCTAACCCTGCTGGCTGCAGGGCCAGGCGCATTCCACACCTTACAGACCGGATCAACTCTGCTGATGATATTCCTCGATGCCACCGTCTCAAACCATCCAGATTCATTTCTTTTGGTCTGCCTCTGATTCTCTCCCCCTCGATCTTTCCAGTCGTCACGATGTTCTCCAATGCCTCTTTTCTCATCACATGACCGAAGAAAGCTGTTTGTCTCTTTCTTAATGTTGTATATAATGTTCTACTTCCATTAGCCTGTTTCAGTCAATCATTGTTAGTTTTCTCTGGCTAGTCCAGGGAATTCGCAACATTCGTCTCAGGAGCCACATCTCTGTTGCTTCTAATTTCTTCTCAGTTTTTTCACTTACATTACAAGATTCACTGCCGTACAGCAAAACATGTTCTATATAGCATTTCAGCACTCTCTTTCTTACATTCAGTGATAATGACTTATTGCATAAGATATTCTTCATTATCTGAAATGCGGCTTTTGCTTGCCCTATTCTGCTCTTAATCTCTGTTGTACATCTTCCATCTGATGTTATAAATGCCCCTAGGTATTTAACATTATCCACTTGGTTAAGAATTGCCCCTTCTATTTCTATGTCACATTTTGGTGTCATCAGTTTTTATATCACCATTGTTACCGTTTTCTTGATATTTTGGAATAAATGCTTAAAAGTCGGGTACATTTAATTTGGTCCAGAGATATCTATTTTGTAAGTGTCGACAATGATAATCACCCAGTGGCATGCCTTATGCAGTACTTATTACTCATTACAGTCTATTTAAATGTCTCTGTATCATACGCCTGAGGTTATGTCATGTGGTTTTGCCGTGATTATATTATCTGTCACATTTTGAATCTGTATGTGCTGTCTTCTTTATCTTCTCCGCCTCCCCTTACACTTCTCTCCATAATGATCTCTTCTAGACTTTCGTAACATTTTACATGCCCAAAATACTTCATTTTCCTCTTTGTTCTTTGTCTTAAATCCAACCTTATTCAGGATTGAGTTCCTGATGAATAAATCTGTTTGTGCTCCTGTTGAGACCAATGAATGTTAAGTACTCTTCTCTAACACTTACATTCAAAGGTGTAACATGCTTGTCGGCTGATTTGTTAAATGTCCAAATTTTGCACTCCTGTGTTGTAATAGGAAATATTAATTATCTTAATACATCGATTTTTGTTGTTCTATCTGTTACAGTCCATAACGGTTTGGATTCTTTATTTTTTATAGAGCAGTGTTTGTTATTCATTTAATTTCTGTCATCACATTTCTGTCGTCTGCCAGCAGTGAACCAAGATATTCAACTGTGCACATTCTATAATTTTTTTTATCTTCTGTTCATATATTTATTGAGATATATGTTTCATTGACTGTCATTGTCATTTTCCCCTGTCGATACTTGTGAACTAATTCTCTACATTCTGGTCCAGCACATGCATTTCGAAGCATTCCTTAAGGTTGCCTTTCCTAGCTTTTGATCGGGCAGCAATGGGATGGATCAGTCTTTCCGTTTAGTGGCAATTCCCTTTTTTTTTTTTTTTTGCTGTTGTGATCTCTTGCAAAATTTACGTTCAGTAGTTTGCTATTGCTTTCTGAACGACCGGCACCCATACCATTTCGTTAAAAACCAACGCAAGGCAGTCTGCTGCCAAATCTCCCGCAGCTGTCTTTCGAACGCTGGTATACGGAATTACGAAACTGCGTCCGTACGGAGCCGGCATAGGTAGAGCAAGTCATGAAAATTACGAATGGTCATGTTTGGAATAAGTCACGGAAATTTCCAGTGGTCGTGTTTGGAACAAGTCGATGAAATTGTAAATGATTGTGTTTGAAATAAGTCTAAGTAACCACAATATAATAAAATCAATTAAATTAACAATGGTCGAGTAGAATATGTTACATATATTTACTAACAAGTGATTGTGTTGGGAATAATTAACAGTTATCATGAACTGAATACAATTTTAAAAATTACCAGTGATTACATTTGGAATAATTCAAGTAATTTGCCAATGTGCGTGTGCGTGCGTGCGTGCGTGCGTGCGTGCGTGCGTGCGTGTGTGTGTGTGTGTGTGTGTGTAAGTCTCCGAAATCAACTGTAGTTGTTATGGGATAAGGAAATCAACCGTTATCGTTTATGGATTAAATTCAAATCAAGCAAATTAACAATGGTTGTGTATGGAATAAACCCAAAGGAATTAAAAATGCCTGTGTATGGAACAAAATCAAGGGAATTAACATTAATCGTGTATGGAACAAAATCAAGGGCATTGATTGTGTGTGGGGCAAAATGAAGGGGATTAACACTGACTGTGTATGGGACAATATCAAGGGAATTAACAATGGCAATGTATAGAACAGAATGAATGGAATTAACAATGTCTGTGTTTGGAACACAATGAAGGGAATTAACAATGGCTGTGAACGGAACAAAATCAAGGGAATAAACAATGGTTGTGAATTGAACAAAATCAAAAGAATTAACAATGGCAATGTATGGAACAAAATCAAGGGAATTAAAAATGGTTGCGAATGGAACAAAATAAAGTGAATTAACAATGATTCTATATAGAACAAAATCAATGGAATTAATAACGGTTGTGACTAAAATATAATCAATGAAATTAACAATTATTGTGTATGGAATAAAATCGAAGGAAAACAAAAACAGTTGACGTGTATGGACACAGATGTGGATACACACAGTGGTCGTTGATGGAATAAAGTCAAGAACATTACACTGGTCGTGCAGGGAATAAGTCCTCGGCCCGGACAACTATAAACAAACTTACTAAGCTCAATGTTACTGGGGCTCGAGTACACCATTGTCTGAAAGTATTCTTGCGCCTCTGCCGTAGAGTTATATAAAGCAACATTCTCATGCCGTCGAATTAGATAAAGCAATATTCGCACACAAAAATCCACAGAAAATAAAACTCCAGGCACTACACCTTGTAATTACCTCTTATGTTTCTAAATACAACATAGTATTTAATTTCTTGTAGGTCTTTGCCCGATTAACCAAATTGCCAGTTAAAGAAATCACACTCGCATGCATCCTCGGTTTTCCGACTACCAGAGCATGCAAAGTATACAGCATTGGGAATACAAGTTGCACGATTTCATTGGATAATCCCCAACTTCATAGCGCTAGGACACGCTATAAGTAACGATGCGCGAACGAGGGCTTGGGGTGCCTTTCGGCTTACGAACGTGTAACCTTTGTCACGCAATTTCGGCACTGGACCACGTAAACATTGCGGCTCATGTAAGAATTTAATAGATAAATTGTTGTCATCTCACTGAAGATAGGCTGCAATAGAACTCCATCATTCTCTATCCCCTGGTGTGATATCATGTTGGGTTATTTGGTTCCACGAGTGATGTAACATGCTCTGACCATGTTACACCTCTAGCAATCCGCGGGGAGGCATGGAAGTGAAACGTCCGCCTTTAAGTAGAACAAACCGGGGCGATTTAACTCTTACAATCTCATCCTGTTTTAGCAACTGATGGTCATGGAAATAAAAATTTTACAGGCTGGAAAAGTAAACTAGACAGACCAAGAGATGGATCATGCTGCATGGGCAACACATGGTCTCTAAATTCAGCCCAGGCTTACTACTATGGAGAGGTATAACTCCATTTAGAGGTCAGCATGGACGAATGGATATGAACGCGTGCTATTAAACATACGGTCTGCTGATGCCGAGGTAAGAGGTTCAACCCCTACACCGGACAGTTGGACTAAAATGTTTACCTCTCATCTTTACTTGGGGACGTAAATTACAAGTAATTCAAAAGTCAGAGTGGGTTCGCCTGATGGTGAGGGACATTGTTAATAGGGAAAGCTAATTCACACACAAACATCTGTCCAGTGCACTAAACGTAACAGCACGTATATGGACTACGCTTGAGTTCAAGGCGAGCGAACACACACACACACACACACACACACACGCGCGCGCACACGCACACACCATCACCAACAACAACAACAACATCAACACCAACGCCAGCAAAAACAAGGGCACCGAAGACCAGTAAAACTATTTCATGTAATTTAGAATATAATCATTACATAAAATACTTCTCCGATTTCATTATAAAAATACCACTCAATCAGTCACTTACTCATGTTTTGACTCATCAGCTCATGATATTAATCAATTAATAGTCATCCTTTTTCAATCATTAATTCACTTACTGATGCGCCTTCAATTTCATGATGTTTAAAGAAAATACTTTTTTTTTCACCATTTCAATCACCCATTATTTTAACCAATCATAACCACATTTCAATAGATTATTTATTCAGATATGCGCACGTTTAATGATGTTTATAATTCACCCATTCAGCCACTGATTCACCCACGCGTTAAATTAATTAATTCATGCAATCATTCGTTCATTCATTTGTCAGTTAATCGTGTTTTGTTTGATCCCCAGAACTCACAGATTCACGTGCATGAAATTCGTCAAGCGCAGTAACAATGTAGTTCAGGTTTACGAGGGTGAGTACACTGGACACATCTGCGTGTCTGCATGCCGTGTGGTGAGAGAGATCACAAGTCCTGAAGAAGGAATATTCTATGAGGCTATGATGTGGTACTGGCATCACATTTGTAGGCCTGAATGCACGGACAAATAGGTGGTCAGTTTTGTCTTCACGTTAACGGACTACCAACTTAGGTGTTGAACTCTCGTCCGCTCTCGCTATAACACTATCAGCGCAGCCCCCTATCGTTACAATCACGAGCCCAACAATGATACTAAGCTGTGTCTTTAAAAAAGCATTAAAAAATAAATATGACAAAGTCTCTCGACGGATGAGTTAAAAAAGAACACATCAATGCATGAGAACGTTTCAACCGAAATCTTTATCAAAGGAACAACGTTGACGAAGACTTGGTCCGAAACGTCTTCCTGTATATGTGTGTTTTTAAATCATCTCTCTCGAGTCTTTGTCATATTTTGTATTTCCTTTTTTTCCCGCACCAATTTATAAGCTCAGCAGCGCAAACCCCTTTTATCGAATATCATTGTGAGTCTACAATGTGTATTTTGGCTTACATGTTGTGGATACCTTTTAGTGTGACTAACCATTATCTTAACTGCATTTTAGTGTCTAACCATTACTTTAACTGCCTTTTAGTGGTAGCCATTATCTTAACGACCTTTTAGTGATAACAATTACCTTAACAGCCTTTTCTTCATCCTCATCAAGTGCCATGCCAGCTGGCGAAGCGTTCATGATTCTCCACAGATCTTCTTTTTTTTTTTTGGTGATAATGATTACCTTAATTGCCTTTTAGTGATACCCATTACCCTAACGATCTTTTAGTGATAACCATTACCTTAAATGTCATTTAGTGATAACAATTACCTTACCTGCCATTTTTGTGATAACCATTACCTTAACTGCCTTTTAGTGATAGCAGTTACTGTAACTGCATTTTAGTGATAACAATTACTTTAACTACTTTTTAGTGTCTAACCATTACCGCAACTGCTTTTTAATGATAGCCATTACCTTAGTTGCCGTATAGCGATAAACGTTACCTTTACTGCCTTATAATGATAACCTTTACCTTAACTGCGTATAGTGATAACCGCTACTTTAACTACCTTTTAGTGTCTAACCACTACCGTAGCTGCTTTTTAGTGATAACAATTATCTTAATTGCCGTATAGTGAGAAACGTCACCTCAACTGCCTTATAATTCTTTTCTTTTTTTCTTTTTTGTTCGCCCGCTTTAAACTCAAGCGTAGCCCTTACGCACAATTTATAGTAGTAATGGACTGAATTTTGCGTGTGGGATAGCTTTCCCTTTTACCGGTGTCTCTCGCCTTCAGGCGAACCCACTCCGACTTCAGAGGTACTTGTAAATAACGCCCCAAAGTGAAGGACGGCAGTATCTCATCTCCACTCAGTAGAGGCGAGCAACGGCCAGGCTCTCACATCCAAGAAACATTGGCCTAGAGACGTTCAGCCGTATTCCTTGGCTGAGAGCCTTCGAGCAAGTATCTTAACTAAGCATGTAGCATGCTAAGTAGCTCACCTCTATTTTGCAGTGGGTGAGTATCGGCCCGGCTCTCACATCTAAAGGTTAATGGCTTAGAGGCGTTCAGCCATAAGCCTCAGCAGAGAACCTTAGAGTATATATCCGGACCAAGAATTTATGGCATCGTGCCGCCTGTTTCGAACTTTGATTGCTATCCTCAGTCCACCTGCAGAGCAGCAGGTTGTGTCTCTCTTGGTCTGGTCCCTATCCCAAGGCCTGTTCAACATGTAGTTGTGTTTCCGTCGGCAGAGCTCTTGAGGTCATAGGGACACGCAAGCCCCCCTACCACGTCAAGGTGGAGACACATCAGAGGGGACTGCCTTATAATGATAACCTTTACCTTAACTGCGTATAGTGATAACCGTTACCTTAACTACCTTTTAGTGTTTAACCATTACCTAAACTATCTTTTAATGATAACAATTACCTTAACTACCTTTTAGTGTCCAACCATTACCTTAACTACCTTTTAGTGTCTAACCATTACCTAAACTGTCTTTTAATGATAACAATTACCTTACCTGCCTTTTAGTTAAAAAATATTACCGTAACTGATTTTTAGTGATAACCATTACCTTAACTACTTTTTACTGTCTAACCATTACCGTAACTGCATTTTAGTGGTAACCATAACCGTAGCTGTCTTTTTGTGATAACCGTTACCCCAACTATGTATCTTACCATTATCGTAACAGTGTATCTTATCTATTGAGAAGACCTAACTATGATATACAGTGTCTAAAATTTGTGTGTTAGCTATTGTGATACAGTCCAGGCTTTCTCTGTCTGTGACCAGGTCCCGTGAAAGATACCAATGATGTTGATCTCTGTGACCCAGCTGGCCTTATCCAGGATGAATGGCCATGGACAGGTAAGCTTTGTTAAGTGAATGCTTTGACCAGATACAGCGTCGTTGCTGGTAGCATCATAATTATCATTATAATCACCATGTACTTCAACATCTTCATCTTAATATTTAGTAGTAGTAGTAGTAGTAGTAGTAGTAGTAGTAGTAGTAGTGGTAGTAGTAGTAGTAGTAGTAGTAGTAGTAGTAGTAGTAGTAGTAGTAGTAGTAGTAGTAGTAGTAGTAGTAGTAGTAGTAGTAGTAGTACAAGCATCTAGACCATGATTAGTAGTAGTAGTAGTAGTAGTAGTAGTAGTAGTAGTAGTAGTAGTAGTAGTAGTAGTAGTAGTAGTAGTAGTAGTAGCAGTAGTAGTAGTAGTAGTAGTAGTAGTACAAGCATCTGCGCCATGATTATCAGCAGCATTACCATCTCCTCCATTAGCATCGTTATCTCCACCAGCAATCTTAACAGCATCATTGTCATAATCAACCTCATCCTTATTATCATCATCACCTTCGTCGTTAGCACCATCGTCATCATCGTCTTCATCCTAAACATCATTATTGTCATCATATCCATCGTAAGCATCATCCTCTTTCTCATTATCATCCGTATAGCCATCATCATCGTAATTACAGGCGACGTTATTTTTGTCCTCATTGTCATCATCGTCTTCGTAGTTATGGTTGTTGTCGTCCCCATCACCGCTATATTGAGCATTTTTATTATAGATTGTGACGAGCGTGAGAACGTCCAAAGTACGGTTGGTGTGGGGTTAAGAATTTTAAAGAAAAGGTCCAGCAAATGGGTTAGTCCCAGCATAGTGAGGATTGTATTACAAGCGAATATCACATTACATTAGGGGCAAGCAGTAGAAGCTGTTAAGGAGACAATTAATAAAATGAAACCCAACACGGGTTGTGTAGCGAAGTCTCGTGGGAACATTTAGTTAACTGGTCAAGAGTTAACTTGATTCTCATGGGAGATAACTAACGGGTCCAATATAGAGAGAAGGAAGAGATTGGTCGGGGCATTGAGACTTGGAAATGTTGAGGGACTTGGCCCAGAGAAGATACTCGGTGGGGTTGAGTTGGTTAGGTCGGAATAAGGGAGAGTCCGGCGTAACAGTGTAGTTCGACGATAATAGGAAGGCCTGTAGAAGGCAGTGTTGTATACTAGTTAGCGCTTCAAGAAAGACTGAAGATTATTGCTGGAGAAAATTATGCATTTCTTCGTGTTCATTTATAGTTAATAAATATAATTTGTTTGTGCAGCACCGTGTTCTCCAGTGACTACTAGTTGTTCATAAGTAGTACTGCATAACATCATACAGGCATGCCCTAGACACAACTACAGCCTATTCTCACTGTTACAAAGGATTGTGACATCGATGTGTCGTCATCACCACTGTCATCACCGTAATCATCAATGTCATTATCATTCCCTTAAATAGTGGATTAGAGGTAATAAAGTTACCAATGCCAGCTCAAGACGATTACCACCTTATGGACAGGCGAGGACAACTCATTATTCTGCGCCTCAGAACAGGACACAACAGATTATGCAATCACATTTATGCAAAATTTAAAACTGGCGAAACAGCCATGTGCGCATGTAGATTGGCAGACAGCAGGTCCCATACTAAAAGACTGTCCAAATTACGACATGTCTGGGCAAACCTTCTGGCCTAAGTAAACAACAATTTATATCGACCACTGCAGGTCCACATGGCTGAATGGATAGGAACGCGTGTTCTTAAACATCCGGTGTGCTGATGCCGAGGTAAGCGGTTCAACCCCTACACCGGATAGCTGGACTAAAATGTTGACCTGTCGTTTTTGACTTGGGGACGTTGATTACAAGTACCTCTGAAGTCTGAGTGGGTTCGCCTGATTACGAGGGACACTGTTAATAGGGAAAGCTAACCCACACGCAAAATTCAGTCCATCACTACTATAAAATAGTGTGTATGGACTACGCTTGAGTTCAAAGCGAGCGAGCGCCAAAAAAATATCAACCATTGAGTGAACTAAAAAAGACATACAAGAGACAACATTTCAGTTATAGACACATCTCAAGGGAACAGAAGAAGAAGCGGAGTCAACGCCATTCTATCGCAGATAGGTATCGGACAATTATGTAGTAGCTATATCAAGGGCTAGGTCGAACCCAGGGCCACACTGATCGACAACAAGACTTCTACCACTATTGGGAATTAAACCTAAACCCTTGATATTGTTGTGGGTACCCAAGTAGCCCAGTGGCTAGGAGACTTACATGCCTGCCCGAAGGTCTTCGAATCCTCATCGAGGCGGACATTTGTTTAATTGACCCGGGCGTCCACGTCGGCTCAGCCTAAACTGGATACAAGATAGTGTCATGAGAAGTAAAAATAGCTGGAATGTTACTGGCCACATCATTGATCATGTGACGATTGGCCTATAACAATATCAGGCTAGCACCAAGTAACAAATAATACGCACCGAGTTGTGTAATGCGACCCTGTACTTTACACCGACTTGATTATATATACCATCTGCAATATGTGCGTGCCGGTCTCTATGGCAAAGGGGTTAGCACGCGGTTCATAATCTCGTATACCAGCGTTCCAAACATATCTGCGCGCGATTTGGCAGCAGACGGCTGTGCATAGGTTTTGCCTTGGTATCGGTGCCGGTCATTCAGAAAGCTCTTGCAAACTACTGAACGTAAAACTTGCCAAGAGATCACAACGGCAGAAATGCTGATGTTGACTGCGATGTCCTGTAAAAAAAGGATATAAAATAAAAAATGTGCGTATTTAGTGGCGGCAAGCATAACACTGTCCATATCACCAACAGTGTTTCGACTGGTCAATAAACTATGGGTCTCGTTCAATGGCTTGTAAAAGAGTCCTTTCCTATCCATAGTAAATATCACCATAGTTAACAGAGGACATGTCCTGGATCAAGAACCTATTATCGGTCTGTGATATGCTAGGACCATAACATTCTGTAGGCCTCAATGCAAGGATGAATAAGTGACCATTCTTGTTCCCAATTAGCGGACGATGAACGCAGGGGCCGAGCCCTCTTCCTAATACTTTCATGACTCTATCTGTGTAACCACTTAGCGGAGACACTAACACGCCCGTACCACTTAGCAACCATGCTAACACGGCCGCTGTGTATTTACATGAAACGGTAACTGTACATTATATCGCTACTACTTGCTTGCAAATCCTGTATAAAATTGATATACGTATATATCCTGACTGTTATTTATACACGCAGCTCCGTGGAATGACGAGCCCAGCTTCTGTCCTGTAAGTGGAGGGTTCACCTTCAGGACAATCAGAAGACTGACCAACGAGGTAAGATGAGGCTATCAAACTAACATAATGTCTGCGATGCTATGTACCTCTGCTGGCGTTAGGACAAGACTTGTGTTCAAGCGTGAGGTTTAAGAGTGGATTTTGGGGAACTCTTTACGAGGTGTGAATATCGAAGTTTTCTGTGTATACACTTATATAGATTACAAATAGATATCCTGATTGAAAGCCGGTACTTTGACTTGGTAAGCAAGCGCAATGACTACCAGGATCCACCGGATCGTGCACATGTCTGTGTCTGTGTATACGTGTGTATCCCTCTGTGTGTGTGTGTGTGCACACGCACGCACGCACGCACACACACACAGAGGGATACACACGTATACACAGACACAGACATACAGACACAAACACACTAGGCGTAGTTAAATAAAACCCATCCTACTGGCATTACTACTATCAACAACAAAAAATACATACTGTCATTTACTGCCAATATAGTACCTTGCAGCCGGCTTCGTGGCTTAGAGGTTATGACTTTTCTCCGTAATCTCGTATACTCTCGTCTGTGACGTGATGACGGTGAGAATCAGCAGTGGTTCGAATAGCATCGGTAACTTACGGGGTATGTGAGCCGGCCGCTCAGAAAGCAATGGCAAACTACTGAGTGCAATCTTGCCAAGAAATCAACATACAGCTGAAAGATGCTGGTGTTGACAGCGATGTCCTGTAAAGGATATGCAAAAAAAAATAGTACCTTGCGGTGTATGACAGAGGGGTCTTTGAGCCTGAGGAATTAAGGCCGCCTGGCTAGTGCAGTCGCCGCGAACTGTGCAGGTTAGGATTTTCTTTTTACCTTCGACAGAAAAATATCCCACACCTTATCGGGGGATCGAACACGAGTCTCTCGAATGACAGTCCGGCTTTCTAGCCACTCGGCCAGCCACTGTATGAAAGGTATTGTCACAAAGTGAATGTTGACTAAGTGACAGATAGAGTGGCTATGGTTATGTCTAGGGTATGTCCTTGTAACAATGTGATGTTGAACAACAGATTAATCAAGATGCATCACCACCAAACACCAGTCAGTGAACAAGCGTTAATTTGCGCACATAATATTCCTTTAATTCTGAATTAACACAGACAATGTAACATATAAATCCAGGAACAATAATTCTCTAAGAATATATCTCCATCCCAATGGAACACGTCGAATAACACTGCCTCTCAAGGCTACTAAAATATCGTCCCACACGACAGGTATACTAGCCTCTCTCTAGGCCCGACTCAAAGTAACCCACTATGGGTCTCGAATTCCACTCACTATCCCTGGAACCCACAGTGCGGAGTTATCTTCCAAACTCCGTCACAATTCTTCACTTTATCAGACCACGACCTTCTCCTGGTCTGGTCTACACTCAACTCCCTCTCAGCTCGGAGTCCAAACCTCAACTCCCCGCCAATCTTTGTCCCTGTCTTTTTAAACAATTCTATGCCCCCTCACAATGATCCACACAAACACCACCTCACTGCTCCAACTGTCTGCCTCTTCTTGCAGCCCCTCTACCTTACACCCAGCCCCGTTTTTCGCCTTATATTTTCTTTGCGGTGAATGCCCTTTCACCTCGTGAACTGTTTATATTGTACGGCCACTCACCTTAATGCCACTGAACACAGGCTGTGACACTACCCCACCCTCAAAAGAAAACATCGTTTTCAAATGTTGGGAGACTCATACTTATCAAATATGTGACCCAGACACATTGCCTGGGTAGTCGTTAGTATACATCCACTTACTCTAGCTACCACACTACATAATACATCAAATACTCATAGTACACTCCCATATTCCCCACACATAAATACAAACAACTTTCTATCTTTTGTATCAATGCATGAACTAATACATCACATAATAATAATAATACATCATAGAAAAGCATTATACTTATGTACCCACAGGTCTCTTACTACTTCACGACCACACAATACTATTTGTGTACCGACACTATATCATGTGGTTCTGTTCTTGCATTAACCCACCTCTGATTCCTGTCGATGCTGTGTCTACCTTTCATGTACCCATCACTCATGGTACCTCTACAATTACAACATCTGTTTGCTATCCCTAGCCCTGGGTCAGTAATGTCGTGAACACTCTTTTGACCTGACTCAACTTTCCTATCTGCATATTGCACCATTACACTTGAGTCTCTGTTTAGTCTGAACTCTTTATTCAATCCTGGCCCGTATATCTGGCACCTTTCTTTCTGCTGCATACGCCTTATGCCTATGTGCCCTGCACATGCACTATCCTGAGCTGTTCTAGTATATCGGTGTCTGTGTGCTAAAGGTACTGCTACTTGCCCACGTGCAGTTCCACTATCTGAAAAGCGGCGAGTAAGAACATTGTTCTTTCTCTCGAAGCACCATCTACCTTTCTTTGACTGCCTATGTTCTACTCTCCTACACCCTTGGGAACATTTGTTCAGAGTAGTATCTTGTCTCTGGGAGTCACTAGCACTATATTTGGGATCCATTCTCATCTGCTCAGCTGTACTATCCTTGTCCTGAGTTCCTGTGTCTACTTCAAGTGCCTCTTCTACCTCAGCTATACTCTCTAATTTAGGTTCTCTTGTGGTAACTACCTCATTACTGCTTACACTATATTTTTGGTCCCAATAAACTACTTCCTCTTCTGTACACTCTTTAACTCCTATAACATTTCCTATGATGAGATCTGCCACTTTGTGTCTCCAGCTCCCACAATTCCAACATCCGGCATAATTTGGACGTCTCTGGAAGTTCCCTCTTCTATATGGGTACCGTCCTACTCTACCAACATTGTTTCCTCGGAAACCATTATCTTGAAGTTCTTGTTGCTCACCTTTCTGTGCTGACTCCACACTTTTCGCCCTTGGTCTAATGACTGGATTCTGGTCCTGTTTAGTGTACGCTGCACAGACTATTTCCTCACTCATTAGTTTCCCAATAGAACTGTTAGGATGTGCAGTCATATAGTTTTTGCCCTAACTGTGACATTGTGTCTATGTCCTTTGGCTTCCGTTCCTCAAAGAACGCCACTAAATTAGAATTGCATGCAGATACTACCTTGTCTCTTAACATTAGATCTACTAATTTATTACAATCTTTCCCTACTTCTGCAAGCTCCATCCATTTGTTAAATGTATTCTTTACAGTGTTAACAAAATCTGTGAAATCTTGATTTGTCTCTGGCACTAACTGTCTAAACTTTGTTCTATATCCATGTTCAGTTAGTTGGAACTTTGTCAGCAAACGTTGACGTAAGATAGTGTAGTTGTTTCTTTCTTCTACAGGTAAATTGAACATGGTGTCTAGTGCCTTGCCCGTAAGAAATTCGCCAAGTCGTATCGCATACTCGTTTTCTGGGATGCCTAAAGTTTTCGCACTTGCTTGAAATCTGTCCAAATAAGATTCAAGGTTGTCTCGGTCCGTAAAGTATGGCAGTTTTAATCTCTGTGACGACTGCGAAGGTTTTCTGCTTTCCTCACTTTGACCCTTCGAAGATAGTTCTAGTTTTCTGAGAGCAATTTCAGCTTCCATCTTAATCTTCTCTTTCTCAATTTCCATCGCATTTGTGTGTTTTAACTTTTCAAGTTCCATTTGTGTCTCTCTCTCTTCCTGTAAGCGTTTTGCCTCGCGTTCATTATGCCTCTCCTCTCTTTCCATCTGCTTTTGTTCTTTCGCTTCTGCATACTCCTGTAACTCTTTACCTTTCAGGCCTATTCTTTCACCTGCTTCAATATAATCCATTAAAGTAGGCATCTTGTACTTGTGGACACGTTGCTGTGAATCAGCCAACTATAAATGTACAGGCTCTGCTGTTATTCTTTGTGTCACTTCCCTAAGTACACCCGCACTCCCTGTGTACGTAAATCCGTAGTGCTACAATATCCATCTGTACTCACCCAGTCACTCTATAAGCACTAGGTAGTGAGGGGGGAATATAACTATACTCCCTCCTATATATATATAATATATATATATATATATATATATATATATATCTATATATATATATATATATATATATATATATATATATATATATATCAAATAACTGTAGAACAATTCCTGGAAATAGTTGTAAACATACATATACATACACAAATGGATGATACACACTAACTGCGAACTATTAAACGCTAGACGCATAGGCCGGTGAAACGCAGACGGATGATTACATAGAAATAAAAACCACTGACATAAACATGCCCATGAAAGACCATACCGTGCGCATAATATAACCTGACAAATACCATCTAGATAGAAGATGTATTAACATAAGCATTACAACAATACCATATATCCAAAGAACTCAAAATATTATATGTAACAGTAAAGAGAAAACAGTAAAAAGAACAATATAAAATGAATAATGTACATAGATCTGACGTAGACACTTGGACACCATGTATAATGTCGAGACGACCCAATGTCACAGCACAAAACAAACTGACTCGTCAGCTGTCTCTCAACCAATACAATGTGCACCTAGAAAACTTCACCTTTGCTCTGTCTCCCGCATTTCGAGAAATAAAGCAAAAATATCCTACTTATTACGACCACTGGACCACATACAAATATTTACGTAACGCACAACAACAACAATACTTAGGACGATGAGAACAACAGAAGCAAACAAGGGTTGCCGACACCAATGCGATGGTAGAATCTTAAAAAAGTCCTTAATTTGTTTTCAATAGTCTCCGAAAATCGCCTGGAAATGTTTGTCGGTTACTGTTTTGAAAAGATTACGACGTTAGCTTCCCACAATGAATTAAAGTTCTGATGCGTTGTCACTTTTTGTTGATGTGGTGACACGATTTTCGACTGTCGTAAAAGTTGAAGATGATGATAATTATCCCAACGCCTTGTATCTTCACAGTCCGTAATGTTTTTGTAACCCTCCCTGTAGGGATGGCCTGTGATTGTATAATGTATGTGAACTCTGTTGTTTTGCCAGAAATATTGGGTTTTCGTTTCGTTTTGGGGAGCCGAAAATACCTTTAAAATCAATGAATGTTTATCTGCGTAGTCACTGTCGCTTTGAAGTGATGGTATGGTTTCACTGTTGCTGACCCGGTTAAACCAACGAATAGCAGAAAATGATCACGCGCTTTAAATCCGCTTCGCAAGTCTTTTTGGTGAAAAAATGCGCTCATATTTGCGAAGACGGCACCTGAATGACTGTTGTGGTTTGTTTGCCGATGATAACACACACACACAAAGACGTTAAACGTAAATCCTAGTTTCAGTAGAAACCCAACGTGTTATTCTCCGTGGAAATTTTTCCGTCAAATTCCCTGGTTCTCGGCCTTGACTCACAAGGTCATCTCTGTTTCTCTTTATCACAATAATCCGTGTAGAAACGCTTACTTTTCTGTGGAGCAACGATTGTCACCTTTGTGTGTTCCCCACACTTTCCTCCTATAACTCCCCTCCTCTGGCGAGTTTTTAACCATGAATTACCCTCGTAACTCCTCTGGCGCCCCTTTCCATCTTATTATCTGCACCGAACTCTGAAGACGCCGTACACACACACTCGCTGTCCACAAGTTCACCTGACCTATAACGCCTGTTTGCGTTAATTTTCTGACGTCCCTGATAGCCGAAGAAATACTGCCTGGTATCCAATTTACCTGTCCTGACCTTCTCCTTTGGCGCCTGTCTATTTTTCGTGAACACCCTGTTCTAAACAGCGCCGACTTTTTCGCTTGCTGTCCGCCAGACGACTCTCTCAGCAGCGCGAACCTTGTCTGTGTACTGTGAATAAACCCCGCTGTCCCCTCTCCCTCTCAGGGTGGGCAATGGTTTTACCTGTGGTGGCCTTTCGTGAACTCTCTGCTAGCCAATTTCCGTACAGGAGAAACCCCAGTGTTTATATCGTGGACACACTTTCCCCGTCTCCTCTCCCCACTCCGAGTGAGAAATGATATTTTTACCTGGTTTCTCGTGGACTCTGTATTAATTCTCCGACACTTTTGAAATGCGCTGTCTACTGAAAATGGTGTTTATTCTTGACAGGAGAGCTCTCATAATTGTTGTTGTAATTGGGCATCCGACTAATGTCTCTGATGTTAGTGTTCTCTCTAATCAACTAGTTCACAGATAAACGGAATGACAACAATGTCTATATTGTTCTTGATGGACGAAGCCTCCAGAAATCTACTCTGACACGAAGTGAATGTTGACTAAGTGACAGATAGAGTGGCTATGGTTATGTCTAGGGTATGTCCTTGTAACAATGTGATGTTGAACAACAGATTAATCAAGATGCATCACCACCAAACACCAGTCAGTGAACAAGCGTTAATTTGCGCACATAATATTCCTTTAATTCTGAATTAACACAGACACATGTAACATATAAATCCAGGAACAATAATTCTCTAAGAATATATCTCCATCCCAATGGAACACGTCGAATAACACTGCCTCTCAAGGCTACTAAAATATCGTCCCACACGACAGGTATACTAGCCTCTCTCTAGGTCCGACTCAAAGTAACCCACTATGGGTCTCGAATTCCACTCACTATCCCTGGAACCCACAGTGCGGAGTTATCTTCCAAACTCCGTCACAATTCTTCACTTTATCAGACCACGACCTTCTCCTGGTCTGGTCTAAACTCAACTCCCTCTCAGCTCGGAGTCCAAACCTCAACTCCCCGTCAATCTTTGTCCCTGTCTTTTTAAACAATTCTATGCCCCCTCACAATGATCCACACAAACACCACCTCACTGCTCCAACTGTCTGCCTCTTCTTGCAGCCCCTCTACCTTACACCCAGCCCCGTTTTTCGCCTTATATTTTCTTTGCGGTGAATGCCCTTTCACCTCGTGAACTGTTTATATTGTACGGCCACTCACCTTAATGCCACTGAACACAGGCATGTGACAGGTATATTATCATATGTGGCAGAATTAAACAAAGCAACTGCTAGGAAGCAAGCATACACCTGGCTTGTCAGATAAGGTCGCCGTAGGCAGTCAAACACGCACTGCACTGCTTAGGGAGAGGGTGGATATCGGCCGGCGGGGAAAAAAAAGATTGGTTGCTCATTGAACCATTTGGTCACCTCGGCTATGACATCTGCATCGTTGTGGAGTCGTGCCTTTATAGCTTTTCTGTATTTATCCCTTTCGGATCAGAGGGCCATCTAGAGGCATTGGGCCGTCTAGAACAGTGGTTCTCAACCATTTTTTGGCCCATATTTTCACCATATTTTCAGAACGTCATTCCCCCACCCCACCCCTTCCTATCAAGAATTTGGCCCGTGCCCCCCTTCACGATATTTTCAGAACGTCATTCCCCCCTTTCATATTTCCTACCTAAAAATCCCCCACCCCTACACAGTATACGTAAAAATGGAAGGTAAATATGTTAAAACAGGTCTAGACATCCACATAAAAGGTGATTTGTGGGTCTACTTACTTTATAAAATGAATTTTAGAAGGATGAGACGTGCATAACTGTAAAGTATGAAGGGAAAAGCAATATCAAGTAATCGGTTCTTGTATTAACGCGATCTTGAAATGATCTTAATCCCCCCTCCCCTGGAAACCCTAAATTCCCCCCCCCCCCCGGGGGTGGGAGGGGAGAATTCCCCACCTGTTGAGAACCACTGGTCTAGAATAAACGACGCTGCAAGTGTTTGACCGGTATCGTTCTGCCTGAGGCGAACAGGCAGTGAACACGTTTCACAATCCCGCATCCTGGTTAGCAAATAATTAGGATCAGATAAGCAAATCGCCTTGCGATGTGTTTTAACAATGGTATGAGTGTGGGTCGTTCAGAAAGTAATGGCAAATTACTTTACGTAAAATTGCCTAGAAAATATTTACAGCATACATGTATGGTTTTACTGACGAATGCTGAAAATAAATTGGGCAATCATTATAATCTATCTCAATCTTTCTAAAAATTCTAAAACATACACATACACACAACTTATTACGAACATCATAAAGAGGTAGTCATCATTTTTGGTCACGATATGAGAAAAAAATAACAGGAATATAGTGTACACACCTAAACATAAATTAATGGGGAAAAACAATCAGGAAGGCAGAAGAGGAAAATACCTGAAGGTTTGGAAACACATCAGCATATGAAGTGATATGTTCTTCTATAAATCGAGAGATATGGTAGAGCATCGTCGTCTACACCAGTTTTTCAAGGCATTAGATATATGTATACACATATACAGACACACATGTTTGATATATTATTAGAATGGAAAGTTGAGTACAGAAAGCAGTGATCAATACAGTAAAGGTATTAATCCACATAATGTAGACTTTCAAAAATGTATTTATCGTTCAAAATAACTTGAAAGCTCTTCTTTATAACAAAAAGAGATCATAAATCAATGCTGACACAGTGCCAACAAGTTCAATAGATAGTCACTTGTGTGTTTTCCACTCTAATGGACTCATTCAGTGCCGTCTGCGCCTCCGCACCTTTTACCATCACCACACTACAGACAATTATGTTGATAACTATTCACTGGTCTTCCATTGACTATACTACTCCAGGATATTACATGTCTTAGTAAATAACTTTCTACAGCAGCGTATTTTGGAGTTTTTCTTTTAGATATCACCAATCTCATATGCGCTTATTGTGAGTGCATTAGACAGAAGACTGGACACTGTCAGACAAGGGGGGTTCTAGCACGCTAGTGGCGTCATCATTCAGGTTATTCCAGCATTGTTGATAACCATCGCAGGTCAGTTTAGTAGTGGTGGTGAAGAATCAAATATACGCCTAGCGATGTCGACGAGACATGGATCGACCCTGCAATGTTAATGAACCATTGGTTGGCACCCCAAATGTGGATGAGCCAAATGTTAGTCCGACAATGATATTGTCAATCTAAGAAATTGCCCCGTTTCTGACAATACCACATTGGGCAGGGGTTGTCTACAAGGAATCATGATGAAGACTTCGTACGTTGCGATTTCTTCATTGCGTGTTATATGTATATTGATACCCATAATTTAAATTGTCTCCCCTCCCCCAATGCCATGTATGACTGCCGATTAAAACATGTGGATTAAACTCTTTTGTTATTTCAAAATCTTCGGGCGTTTCCAAGTGACACATCTAGGAACAATATTTATTTCAGACCAAGGCGCATTTGGAGTGAACCCAGCTGTCTAATACACAAAGAAACAAACTAAACCATCGTTCTATTACACAATGAAACAAAACAACCCAGCGTTCTAATTCACAAAACTCAAAATAACCCAGCGCTCTAATACAAAATAGAACAAAACAGCAGAACGTTGTATTACAAATTTATACAAAATAACACAGCGTTGCATTATAAAATGTAACAAAACTCCCTTCGTTGTAATATAAAGAGGAAAATAAACAACAACCCAGCGTTGCAATATAAAATGGAACAAAACTCCCTTCGTTGTAATATAAAGAGGAAAATAAACAACAACCCAGCGTTGCATTATAAAATGTAACAAAACTCCCTTCGTTGTAATATAAAGAGGAAAATAAACAACAACCCAGCGTTGCAATATAAAATGGAACAAAACAACCCTGCGTTCTAATATAAAATAATACAAACAGCACAGCATTGTAACATAAAATGAAACAAAACAATACAGCATTGTTGCTTTGCTTCCCTTGCAGGCCCCGGTAGCACACAGAATCATGCACCTTTTTGGGAAGCAATGTAGACAAAACTTGAATAAAAGATAGAGATACTATAATAAAAAAAATACACAAGGCATGAGGAGCTTTCATAGCAATAGAAAATGTGTGGAAGTCAAAGGAAGTTAAACTTAGACAAAATTTATAATTTTTCACTCCTGTGTTACATCGGCACTACTGTGTGAGTCCGGAACATGGACATGACTGGCGCATTGTCATCTTGACAGACGATGGTTTGTAAAATTGGGTTATCTCTCCATAACACAAAGCCTGGGCTGAATTTAGAGACCATGTGTTGGCCATGCAGCATGATCCCTCTCTCGGCCTGTCTAGTTTACCTCAGAGGAAAACTGACACCAATACGTCTGGAACAAGAGAAGCTGCAGAAGCTACCGGATCAGCGAAGCAATGCTCTAACTGTCCGCCTGTCGGAGCTTCCGTCCTAGACCAGTTACCAACCAAGGTTTAGGGCCTGGTCTGCCCTGCCATGACATTTAGTCTTTAGGTTGCATTTCCTCACACCAGTATAAGGCTTGTATCTTCCCAATTGCGCTCTTCCGCCCGAAGCCGTTGGCACAATGTGGGGTGTCGGGTTTTGTAAGCGCCGCCCAACATTCGGCGCTAACAGAAAGCAGGTAGTACCGTCTACTGCCATACGGTAGTCGGTCATATCTGACTAAGACCTGGCATGAACATGGACAACTTAATGAATTACTTATAAATTACAAAAATTCACTAATTAGTGCCTGCAAAGAACAGTGGGAATAAAATAGTATGACAGAATCACCAACGTAGAACTTATGGAAAGAAATAAAGAAATTCCAGTTAACCTAGAGGCGAGGAAAACACACTGACGCTTGATAGGACACACACTAAGAAAACCTTAGGACAATGTAACTTGACACTCTTGTCTGGAACCCACAAGGCGAAAGAAGTAGCGGGAGATCTAACAATAACGGAGACGAGAATACAATTAGAGATGAGACACATGGAGGGAATCGCTGAAGATAGCAAAAGATTTAACGGCTTGGCGTTGTTTGATCGAGGGACTATGCCCAAATGGAGAACACAGGGCAGAAGACCGATATTATAAATGTTTTAAATGTCATTTCGCCGTTAATCTATGATTTGTAAAATAGTCATAATCTCTTTTATTGATATGTCTTTCTCCTCGTCTTATACATCTGTCAATACTGCCTGTGAATGTATTTTTCATGTTGCTCCTAAATGTGTTGCAATCCAAATGGCAGATGATAAACTAAGCGATAACCTTGTATTTATTATGTATACGTTGAAACTGGTATGCTTATTTATCTATTCACACGCGCTTAATGCTTTTGGCGGGCGGATCGCCGTTCTGCGAGACAAGACCAAGCGAGGTGAGGCAATGAAGTAGACCATTTGCTCCAAACCTGTAACTTTTGTTTATCTACTCACTGAAACAGGACTTGTGTGAAGAGGAATGGCGGAGATCCCAGCTGGAAATTGAATGTGTTAAGGGAGATGGCATGGACTTTATCGCACCCAAAGACAGCAACTGCAATCCGTTCTTGAAACAAGGAGACTGTAAGTGATCATAGATCTTCTCCATTGTCTAAGCATTTGTGTTTAAATTCTCTTCGATGATTGATGAACTATACACACCTTAAAACAAGGTGGCACCATCAGCCAGGTCTGTCATAGAATTGTTATGGTTCTTGTGTCTTAGAAGTGTATATTAATCGTGCCGAATATCAAGGTGAATGGTCATAGTCTAAGTGTTGTGGACAAATTCACCTATTTTGGCAGCACTGTGTCCCAAGCTGCTACAATTGATGACGAAGTGAATACAAGAATCTCCAAGGCCAGCGCGGCCTTTGGCAGACTGTACAAGAATGTATGGGACAGAAATGGAATAAGCCTGCAAACAAAGCTGAAAGTCTATAAAGCAGTTGTATTATCCACACTGCTATATGCTTGTGAAACATGGACTGTTTATCAGCGACACGCTAGGAAATTAAACCACTTCCACACAGTCTGCCTTAGGAAACTATTGAAGATTAAATGGCAAGACAAGATCCCAGACACTGAAGTTCTAGAAAGAGCGTCCATGCCCAGTATCCACACTCTACTAATGAAAAATCAGATTCGCTGGGCTGGTCACTTAACTCGTATGCCAGATCACAGGCTCCCTAAACAAATTTTTTACGGCGAGCTGCGTTGTGGTAAACGCTCCAAAGGCGGCCAGAGGAAACGCTTTAAAGACACTATGAAAATCTCACTGAAAGCTTTTGGAATTCATCTTGACACCTGGGAGACCAGGTGCTGCTAAAGACCGTAATTCGTGGCGTACATCATTACATCAAGGGTGCAGTCACTTGTGAAGTAACCAGGACTGCAAGAGCTGTGAAGAAAAGGCTGGACAGAAAAACCACTGCAGGAGATCCTCCTCCTGGAACGTCAAGCATTCTTTGCCCACATTGTCAAAGAACATTTCGAGCCAAAATATGCCATACCAGCCATTTTAGAACTCACGGCTCCAAACTTTCAACCCCACTGGATGAAATGAATGGTCATCATCATACTTGATGAACAAACAACATACGTATATTAATCAATAACAAGTACAAATACAAACACATAACTACATTGCACTTTTATATTTGGCTGGTTAGCTAGCTAGTTTGTTAATTAGTTAGTTAGCTAACTAGTTAGTTAGTTAGTTAGTTAGTTAGTTAGTTAGCTAGCTGACAAGCTAGGTGATTAGTTAGCTAGTTAGTTAGTTGGATAGCTAGCTAGCTACTTACTTAGTTTATTAGTTAGCAAGCTAGTTAGTTGGTTAGTTAGCTAGCTGGCTGGCAAGCTAATTCATTATCTAGTTAATTAATTATTTCGGTAGTTAGTTAGTTAGTTAGTTAGCTAGTTAGTTAGTTGGTTGGTTGGTTGGTTAGTTAGTTGGCTGGTCAATTAAATAGCTTGCTAGCATATCTGTTACATAATTAGTGCCTTTGTTAGTAATTTAGCTAGTAAGTTGGTTAGTTAATTAGTCCTTCACATGAGTCGCAATCGACTCCAACGTGCATTGTCTGTGTGTGATTTTCTAGGCTTTACATTCAACAGCATCGGCAACTTTACGCAAATTTAAAAAGGAGGCGTGATTGGGAGGCTGCTAATATGCCACGCCCTGTATAGCGCTCTGGTGTGTTTGTGTATTTGTTATTTGATTCATTCTAGCTTAATAGCCAGTTCTACCACAGATAGTTCAGTAACAATGGCAAGGTAAGAATTATACCCACATTCCATAGCTGACAGGTCCAGGTGAATGAAAGACCTGGTTCATGAAATGTTAAACATTCCTTTTACAAGTCTCGGGGTGAATGGAACATGTGGCGGTAACCCTATATTTGTTTAGACTAATTCACACTCGATTGGTGATTTGATTAGTATGACGCCGGTCGTCGTGGCTTCCAATGACAATATTCTTGATATCTATATTAGGCTCGCCGGCTCCCTGGTCTAGAGGTTACACGGCTTTCTCTGTAATCTCGTATACTCTCGTAAGTGACGTGTCGTTGCGCGAGAATCGGTTACGGTTCTCTCCGCGTCGGTAACTTACGAGTTATGTGAGCCGGTCGCTCAGAAAGCAATGGCAAACTACTGAGCGTAATCTGCCAAGATATCAACAATCAGCTGAAAGATGCTGATGTTGACAGCGATGTACTGTAAAGGATATGCGAACCACACACACAAAATATATATATATATATATTAGGCTGAGTTGACCTGGGAGGCCTGGTTCATTTTAATCATCCGTATGGACGAGTATTCTACCACATGACTACCGGACTGAGAGGCAAAGGGAATTTCAGGATGGGTGTATGCAGATATTGAAAATTGGCAATTCGGCATAATTCGTTCGAAACATAGCTGCGGACGATTTGGAAGCAGACCACCCTGCGCTGTTTTCATACAATGGTATAAATGCCGGTCGTTCAGAAATCAATGGCAAACTACTGAGCGTAAAGAGGTTTAAAAAAATACTGGGGTTGACTGCGACGTCCTATAAAGGATATGCAAGTTTACTTTAAAAACACGTCTTGGGGTTAAATGAGAATATGGTGTTAACCCCACGATTTTATAGACTAGACTCCATCGGTGATGTAATCAATTTCACACTGATTGCCTTTACTGGAAGACCAGTTCTATTTTAACAATCCCTGTTGATGAGGATTCGAAGGTATGACCATCGCCCTGGGAGGCAAGCAGAATATCAGGATGTAAAGCGATATTTATGACACTTGCAGATGTATTCAAGTGGATTTAAAGTTGTGGTTCACTGTTGTTCTAACGAGGTTTAAAACTTTTCAGGGAGCTATATCGGTATTTGGGACGCAAGCAGTTCAAAACAATGTATTCTTCCTGAATTTTAACATAGATGCTATAAATAAAATATTGCACCATTTCTTGCTTGGCATAAATAAATAATACTTAGCTGGATTTCGTCAGGTGCATACTGCAGAGTTATATATCATTTGAAGTGAAGAAATAAATGATACTCTGGCTGAACTATCATGTACATCGTCGATGTTGTTCGAATGTGTAGAGCGGAAGTCTAACACTTAACAAGAAGTTTTTATGTTTAAATAGTAACGGTTGGAATCGACTAATAGATAATGCTTGCCAGGCAAAACAGTCGTGCAGTTTTTTTTTTTTTTAATTTATAGCATCTGTGCTTAGACACCTTCAGTTGTAGTCAGATTGTTAGGTCTTAATCAGATATGACTCTATGACAGTAGACGGTACTACCTGCTTTCTGTTAGCGCCGAATGTTAGGCGGCGCTCACCAAACCTGACACCCCACATTGTGCCAACGGCTTTGAGCGGAGGATTACAACTGGGAGGGAACAAGCCTTGACCTAGTGCGAAGAAGTGCAACTTAAAGACTGAATGTCATGGCAGAGCAGACCAGGCCCTAAGCCTTGGTCGGCAACTGGCCTAGAATGGAAGCTCCGACTGGCGGACAGTTGAATATTGCTTTGCTGATCCGGAATCTTCTGCAGCTTGTCTTGTTCCAGACGTATTGGTGTTACCTTTCCTCTGGAGTAAACTAGGCAGGCCAAGAGAGGGATCATGCAGAAAGGGCAACACATGGTCTCTAAATTCAACCCAGGCTTTGTGTTATTGAGAGGTATAACTCAGATTTTACAAACTATCGTCTGTCAAGACGGCAAGGCGCCATTCATGTAGTAAGGTGAATTTTAATGTTTTTAAAGGTGTCATGTTTTCCCCAGGGAAGCGACTTCTTTGCTGGACAGGCTGGGAGCACGAGGAATATATCTTTATTATAGCTTCGGACGTGGGAAGTCAGCCGCGATATTGTTTGGTAACTACATTACTTCAGATATCTAAATACATAGTATCTGCACGCCTGCTTACTGTCAACTTACATGGCTGCCTGTCACTCAAATATTTATGTAGCTGTGTGCACATCTAAATATAATTACTTGTCAACGCATCTGTCTACCTTCATATATTCCCATGTATATATGACTGTGTGTCTGTGTGCGTGTTTGTCTTTGTGTCTATGTGTGTGTGTGTCTGTGTGCGTGTTTGTCTTTGTGTCTATGTGTGTGTGTCTGTAAGTCTGTGATATGTGTGTCTGTGTGTGTAAGTATCTGCGTGTATGTGAAGGTGTCTTGGTGGGTGTCTTTGTGTGTGTGTCTGTGTGTATGCGTCTGTATATGAATATATGTGTGTGTGTGTGTGTGTGTGTGTGTATGAATGTTCGTGCGTGCGTTTCTGTATCTTGATCTGTCTGTGTGTATATGTATGTCTTGTGTTTGTGTCTGTCTGTCAGTTTGTCTGTCTGCCTTTCTGATTCTCAACTTATCTAGATATGCGTGTATACCTTTCTGATTGTCTAATTACATACCTATCTGTTTCGATAACTCTCTGTAACATACAACAAAAGTATGTGTAAATATGTGTAGTCAGTACACATTAGAAAACGAATACAGGAACTAATCCTTCAATATTAACTCTTTCTGTTCTGTGCAGTTGCTATTGTACAATACACGACGACGGAGGCAGAAGGGGTGTGTAGTTATATATGTAGGAGTTAAGGTTGGTTGGCTGTCGAATCCTCTGGAAGAGATCAGTGAAATGTACCTCTTAATTCCAATGCATTGGTGTGGCATAACGCAACCACCATTATTCATTTACCAACTCCTGCCGCAAAAAGAGGAAACAACATTAAAAGAAATTGACTTCACAACCGCAAATGGAGACTAGGACTTAAAACTTAACATCGAAACTGGAACTGAACAAGTGACAAATGACGTGGATTCTTAGAAAGATTGCATCAGACAAAGCTCGGAAGGCCATTGGACGAAAAGGGACATGTGACCCGCTTTCGCGCCAAAGCATAATTAGCATATGTTACTATTTCATCAGAAATGTTAATAAGCCCGCACTCTTTTCTGAAACTCGCCTCATGAACAGATGTGAGAAGATTGTGTGACCAAAAGTTTCAATGGGCAAGGCAGAATGTCTGGATCCTAGTGATCTTGGTGGCTACATACCAACAACCACCCAACACATCAGCAAACTAACCACCTAAATCAGACCTGAAAGAGGGAAGCCGAGAGAAAGAGATGAACCACAAGTGAGATGGAAGATGACTTGGCTATGAGCAGAGTATGGGGAGGCCTTCAGAGGAGCTATACGGGCAGACCTGAAGTGGATCCATCAGTCAATGGACCCTGGCTTACCTAATCTTCCAGTCACCAGGTTACCTTTCTAAATTGGTAGACACCACACCCAATTTCAGGAAACTGATAATTAATTGTTGATTCATTACCATCACACTTAATATGTACAACATCAAAATGTTTACTATGTTTCACACTTGTTGTCATCTCATATATTGATGCTTGATTGATTGTCTGGGACTATGGTCCAATGTGCAACTTTTCTAATATTTTGTGTAAATCACAATAGAGATGTATGTACTGACCAGAAGGCTCAGGCCAGTCAATAAATGATTAACATGAATTGACCTTCTGTTAATTTGTCAGTTCAAACCTATCTGTGAGTCAACAACCTCTTTGTACATCATGTTGTCAGAATCTAATGTGATTGATTATGTGTTTGATTGTTTAAAGATAAATTAACTCATAATGACTTACTGAATGGGGAAATAAAAAGACTCTAGATCTATCAACTGCTCAACATCCATGTTTTCTTCATCTAAATCAGGCTGAGAAACTTCTCCAGACTTTCCTCAGATTTGATAACCAATAAGGGGGCTCCAGAGCTAAAGAATCCTTGGAGAAGGGGCAGAATCCCAGTTAGTAATCATTATTCTCACCAGGGCCATAATCTATATCTCCTAGACATACTTAATAGAACGAGGCCTGCAGATAACTCAAGGTTCACATTCTGGGGTTATTGAAGATAGAAGAGGATGGGGCTCTACTTCTTTTGTTAGAGATGGGGCATGCACTACAGTGATCTCCCACTCCTTTCAAAATATATGACAATTGGCATCCATGTAGTTGGCACCATGTAAAGGTCTTACATCTATGGGATTGAGACTGGTGTAGAGACTTTCTATCCAAATCAGTACCAAAAAAATACCATCTCCACGGTGCAGAGCTCTTCTTTTCTTCTCTCAGAAATAAGAGGGCTGTCAACTCAGGTAATGGAACTTCACATCTGCAGAGAGAATTCAACCAAGTCATGATCCAACACAGATCAAGCGGTCTGGCTGGTATTGGTCCTAGATTATTGATGTTTCTTCAACTGGTTTCATGCAACAAATTTCAACGCAATTATCAAAGACGTTAAGGTAGCAGCTGAGACAGACAGGGAACCGAAGTGGTAGTCGTGTGTTCAAATCCTATTTGAGGCAGGGGTTATGATGTTAATTGACCTGGTATTCCGGGTTTATCCCAGCCTGAACTGGGTACCTGGAAATATTCGGGGACGTAAAGATAGCCGATGTGATGTTGACCAAATCACCCACTGTCTGCCGATTGCTCTATAAACAAAAATGGAGCTAGTAGCTTATATATAATACTCCTCATGGCATGGGGAGGGTCCTTACTCTCAACTTACTGGAGGAGAAACAGTTTGTGTAACAAGGACACAGTCTGTAAAAGCAACAACTTGTTTGGAGTTAATGAAGAAAGGAAAACTGAAAGACTTGGTCATGTTATAAGCAGTTCATAAACGAATGCTGCCTTGTTTGATACACAAATAAAATTAGTAGAACTGTGGGAACGCTGTGGAAAATCTAAACAATATAAAATAACACGAAGTAATGCAATTTTACAGAACACAATTACGAAAAACTTAGGACATTGTGGTCACTAGCCTTCATTCAGCAAACAAATACACAAAACACAACATATAAACCTAGGGTAGATACTACAGTGACTAACTTAAGGCATGATAATGGATGGAAAGATTAAAACAATGAAAACAATCAAATTAAAATGAAAAAGTGAACAAAACGTGCTACTTCCGAATCCCTGGCGGGGAAACTAACTGAGAAAAGTAGCACTTTTTGTTCATTTGTTCATTGTATTTTATTTTATCGTTCTAATTTTTTCACATCTTCATTCTTCTCATTCGGTTATTATGCCTTAATGCAGTCACTTTAATGTCTCTCCCGTGTTTATATGCTGTGGTTTGTGTATTTCTTTGTTGAGGAATGCTAGTAGCAACAGCGTCTCCCTTGTTTGATACAGAACGTGTTAAATAACCGACCTATCCATCCTCTGTTCTGACAATACCTAGTCATGTCTGCCACTGAAATTATAAGATACCCAGTGTTGGATTGGAGAACTTAGTGACAACTGACAAGATCGAAGGGAACAGACCAAGAGGAAGACCGAGAGGAAAATACTTGGCTGGCTTGGCCACATGGCATGGACGAGACAGGAACACTGAGCAGATCCACGACGCTGGTGATCGAGTGAAATGGCGAGTCATGACCGCCCACGCTTTCCGGCATGGCACATGATTGATTGAGTGTTGTTTCTATTGACAGCGGTTTCCAAGAGTTCAAGAAGGGGAGTTCTCTGTGCTCGTTTACTTCAGTGTCATTTGTCCCACGGAGAACGACGGGAAACCCACCCATGGGATTGAATACTACGAGCTGCGAATGTCCAAGAAAGGTAACAATGTTCTTGTTGTGTCTAACTGTCATCTGATTTTGTCCTAATTGTACGTTTCAAATATCCTGTTTACTTTAACATCTAACATTTGTACAGTTTAAAAACCACGAAAATAATTAACCCTGAATCTCTGATAGTAAAATGAAAACGAAGAAGAAGAAAAATTTAATATTAATATTAGTAGTAATAGTTGTAGTAGTATTGCTAATAGTGGCACACACAGCAGCAGTAGTAATTCTAGTAGAAGTAGTAGTAGCAGAAGCAGCAGTAGTAGTACTAGTAGTGGTGGTAGCAGCAGCAGCAGTAGTAGTAGTTTCAGCAGCAGTAATAATAGCAGTAGCAGCAGCAGCAGCAGCAGCAGTAGTAGTAGTAGTAGTAGTAGTAGTAGTAGTAGTAGTAGTAGTAGTATCTACTGTGGGCAAACATTTGCAGCCTTACCAGCCACACTCGCCACCGCCATGGATCGATCCGATCCGATCCGATATGAAAAACAAAAATGGCAAACTCGTTCTCCCTCAACCTGCTTCTTTCAGCGTTGGTTAGATAGTCGATCCGTGGGTTTGTGTGGGTCTTTTCACCCTGGTTTTTACTTTTGCTCTCTTACGAGTGATGTCTTCTGGTGAATTAGTTTCCATTTGTATTGCATCTTTGTGGCATTGGCTTCTGGCTCATCTGATGGTGCTTTCTTGTAGTAGCCCCCCTGGTTGATTTGGCAGCATGTTGTGTATCTTCTTCGGTCTAGTCCGGTAATCTGCAAACTTCGACAGGAGTGATCGTCGCATCTAGGCTGACTAGGCTTGTGTCACGTTTCCGATTGAAGACTGGCTTTCCCTTGAATTTGTTCGTAAATGTGAATGGGTTGCTGGCGTCTTCTTGAGGTTTTACAGTATGACTGAGACTTGTCTTCCTCGTGCGTCTGTTTGCTTTCTTTTCTATGTAGTGACTTTAGCAGCTTTTCTATGTTTTCTTCGTATGGTTCTTCTGTGTTCATTTCTGCATCTTCTGTTGTTTTGGTTTGGGTTGACTCTCTCTCTGATTTTAGAAGTTTTCTCTCGTCTTGAATTGCTTGAAGTAACTCCTCGTTCTTCTTGATTGTCAACGCCATGTACTCCGCCTCTTGTTTTATGCTTTTATGAGTCTCTTTTATTTCGATCAGAATCTTTTGAATGTCGCTGGTCGGTGCCGGTCTTTGCAGAAGCTTGACTTGTTTTTTCAGCTCGTCGATCTCCCTCTGCAGCTGTGCTCTTTCAGTTTGCGAGATGCCCGTGGCTGTCTCGCACCTCCGCATTGCGTCTTTAAATGGTGTCTTGGTGACAGTGGCGATTTTTAACACGTCCCTGTGTCTTTGGAGGTACGGACATCCCAGGTATCGTGCTCCATGATGTCCCATGCAGTTGGCGCACTTACGTTTCCTGTTAGGCGCCCTGAAGTCCACGTCCAGCTTGGCTAACGGACACTCACTAAAAGTGTGATGCTCGGTGCAGTAGCGGCAGATGTCAGTTTTGCTGCGGCATAGTGCTCTGCTGTGTCCGGCCCTCTGGCATCTGGAGCATTGGGTGATCTTGGGTATAAATCCCTCGGGCTGTTGTAGTCTTTGTTTAATCGACACCTGTTGTGGGATCTCACAACCCTCAGACGTCACCACCGCCAGCGTTGTAGGGATCCCTGAGTAGGTCATGATCCGCTGTGCCTTCAGGATTCTGATGTGAAGGTTCTCTTTCTGCAGCTGATTCATGATTTCGTCGTCTGACAGCTCCACTTGGACACGTTTTACCACCCATTTGGCTGTCTTGGAGTCGGTGTTGCCGGCTCTGGTGTCTTTCTCCTCCTTCTTCTCGGCTGACTTGGCTCTTGTCTGTGGTGGGCTGAACTCGGTCTTTCTCGTGGTAGCTTCAGTTGAGTTGACTGTAGTTACGTGGTCTTTGCTGCAGCTTACAGGTAGTTTCACATTCGTCTTCTGTCCGGCCTTGGCGGCTCCCACGCTGCACATTTTTGTTGGCTGTGGTTTCCTATTGTTGTTTTTGCGTGCCATTCTCCCCCGTATCAGGTAGCTTGAAATTATAAGGCGACTTGGCTTGATAGCGCTGAGAAGTGCTGTCAAGCGAATCGGGCTGTATGTGGTGAGTGACCATGGATCGTAGTCATTAAGCCTTTTTGAAGCACAATGTACCAAACTATCGTCTGTCAAGACGGAAAGGTGCCAATGAATGAATGAATGAATGATGAGTAGTAGTAGTAGTAGTAGTAGTAGTAGTAGTAGTAGTAGTAGTAGTAGTAGTAGTAGTAGTAGTAGTAGTAGTAGTAGTAGTAGTAGTAGTAGTAGTAGTAATAGTAGTAGTAGTAGTAGTAGTTATAGTAGTAGTAGTAGTTGTTGTTGTTGTTGTTGTTGTTGTTGTTATAATGCGTGTAAAGTAACAATCTAACCGTCTATTTTAAGCAACATTCCCGAGAACATAAAGTAATAGTAAGTAGGAATCGGTTAGAAGAAGAAGAAGAAGAAGAAGAAGAAGAAGAAGAAGAAGAAGAAGAAGAAGAAGAAGAAGAAGAAGAAGAAGAAGAAGAAGAAGAAGAAGAAGAAGAAGAAGAAGAAGAAATTTTTATAACTCGAAAATTTGCTCTTCAAATCCAGCTGAGAACAGCAGTCTCCAGATTAACCAGATTATAATACACTTTTGGGATACGGTATTTCCCTCAGGCTCTGAAGCTACAGGATTCGATCTCAGCAGAGAGCCCGGTAATCTTTCCAGAAGCCACTGGTATCTAATGAAACCATACGTCCCCCTGATATTGCGAACAGTGATACTGGATAAAAAGCTACTCGAATAAAGGCGAACAACAGGTGGTCCCGTGTGTAAATTGTAAAAGCTGAATATTCCACTATAAATGGAAATTACAAAGTATGTCATACGATGATCACCTGGCACACTGGTTAGGTCAAGAAAATCTACCCACGGGAAGATAGAGCCCGGTACGGTCGAGGGAATCTGTCTAGAGGAAGCAAGTCTAACCAAACGCATACCGAGGCCAGACACACTTACCTTTGATGTGCATAACAAGCCTTGGCACAGTGATCTCACAAGAGAAAAGAAGAAGAATATCACGCTGTCTCTGTGATCTCTGGCAGTGAATCGGAAGCCCTGCCGTATCGGATACTGGCAGACAATAGACGGTGGCATACGCATTTATTCAGACTTATACATCTCTCAGCATATCTGTATCTTAACATATAATTCTAGTGACCAATACCATGGCAAATTTTAAAATATAAAAGTTGACCATCAACATTTTCACCATCGTGTGCTCTGACAAATGGCATAGGTGCTAAAGTCTCTCCACATCTCACGGTCCTTAGTGATATAGTTACATTCTACTATTCACATTGCATCATTCCTCTGTTTTCGACCATTTGGTACAGTTTCTCTGTGTCTGCCTCTACCTCCTTAGCCGCTCATCTTTACAGTTGCCACAATATTGTAGTCGTTAGAATATTTAGAATAAATGTGGATTTTGATATAACTGCATTTGGGTTTTCGCAACTGGTATATGTTTGTGCACGGAGCGTAGATTCGTCTAGCTTGATCCGAATTTGGGGACTTGGACACTATTTAATTGTTTCATAATTAACACCACAAAAACAAAGACTATTGATCTTACCAACAGACTCAGATGACACCAAATTGAACGGCTACGTTCTTGAAAAAGTCAACAGCTTTACATACCTAGGAAGCAAAATGACATCTACAGGGGACTCAACACCAGAAATATCATCTAGAATCGCACTGGCATCTAGTGCCTTCAATAAACTGTCAAACATCTGGAAGTCAAAGACACTCAGCAAACACACAAAACTTAAAATCTTAAACTCTTGTGTGATTCCAGTGTTAACGTATGGATGTGAAAGTTGGAAATCAACGGTAGCTTTAGATAAAAAATTAGACAATTTTGAGAACAAATGTCTTAGAAGACTTCTAAACATCCACTGGACAGACTTCAGAACCAATTCGCAAATAAGACAAGAGACTAAGCAAGATACAGTATCCAATTTCATAAGAAGACGCCGTTGGAACTGCATCGGCCATGTACTCAGAATGGACAAGTCAAGACTCCCCTACCAAGCCTTCATATGGTCACCAGTAGGGAAAAGAAAACGGGGAAGACCAAGAGAGACCCTGCGTAGAACCATTATTAGAGAAGGCTCATTCAATGGCCAAGTAAATATCCAAGATCTACAACAGGTAGCAACGAACCGCCAAGCATGGAGAGACAGGACTTCTGCCCTATGCGCCGCCTTAGGCTCAAGAGGAAAGACTAACTAACTAACTAACTAATAATGAACATGGTCATTGAGTCGAATGGAATCAGTCAATCAAAAAGGCATACATTAGACAATTAATATGCCTTTTTAAACTGTCATTTACTGCCTATAGTACCTTGCAGTTTAGCGTAGAGGGGTCTTGAGCCTGAGGAATTAAGGCCGCCTGGTTAGCGGAGTCGTCCCGAACTGTGCAGGTTAGGATTTTCTTATTGTCCTCTACAGAAAAAAAAAAATCAACACCTTTCCGAGGATTCAAACTTGGGTCCCCCAAATGAGAAGCTGGCGTTCTTAGCCACTTGGTCAGCCGCTCCCCGCCTTTTTAAAAGACCTTTAAATTTAAAAAAAAAACGGAGTTAAAATCGAGAAGGTCGACTTCATTGCACCGGGTATTATCTCACGAAGCTCGATCTGTTTCCACAGGGCGCGGGCCGAAAGCATCACGCAAATCACGAACTCAGTAGCTTCAGAGACGATTCCCCAGGAGTCTCCAAAACATCTGCGCTCGTCAACCTAATGTCGGAGTCCGAAATCAAACCCATAACCTTGGGAACATGAGGCAGACATCATAACTACTCCGCCGCGGAGACATTAACATGCTAAACAGAACTTCTTTCATACATTTTCTGGACCGAATTAGCCAAATAGCCAAGCGGCATGTTGGGAGTTACGTATCAAAGTAATTCTCTAGCGCCTGCTGCCGTTAAATGTTGTGTCTGAACATGATGTACTAGACAACAACATAATATAACAGGCAAACTAGTTCCATCAATGCCACTTTTACTTCCCAGAACATTCCCATATAAAGTTTAGCGTTCTCTATTTCATATTTTATTAATATGAACAAACAGCTAATTCCCAGGGGAGCTATTCATAAAGTGCCGCGGTTACCAAATCCGACACCCCACATTGTGCCAACAGCTTCTGGCAGAAGAGTGCAATTGGGAGGGTACAAGCCTTATCCTGGTGCGAGGAAATGCAACCTAAATACAAAATGTCATGGCAGGGCAGACCAGGCCCTACGCCTTGGTTGGCAGCTGGCCTAGGATCGAAGTTCCAACAGGTGGACAGTTAGAGCATTGCTTTGTTGATCCGACAGCTTCTGCAGCTTGTCTTGTTCCAGATGTATTGCTGTTATCTTTCCTCTGGAGCGAACTAGGCAGGCCGAGAGAGGGATCATGCTCCATGAGCAACACATGGTCTCTACATTTTAGCCCAGGCTTTGTGCTATGGAGAGGTATAACTCCATCCCTGGTCTTAACCGATCTCAGAATCAAAGCGAGAGGTCGCAGTTACGGGTTATAAGTCCTTGTCAATTGGCATAGACATGGGGCGCCACGGGCTGCCTCTGACGGTGGGAGACACCTACACGTGTCACTGATCAGCTACCGCCAGCGTCAAGCTGGGCATCCCCCGGCCAATTGGGTGCTGATCCGCCATAGCATGCCTGCTTCAATGGGTGCTTGGGGCTAGGACAAAGTCTGAATCGCAGGCTGTAAAACCAATGCACCAGGCACAAATAAAAAGAAAAATAGAAACCCCAAGCTACGGTTTGGAACCTGGAACGTGAGAACCATGTGTCCAGGATTTTCCACTGACTTGACCAATATTGACGATGTGAGAAAAACGGCTGTGATTGATGCCGAACTCAATCGTCTTAACATTGATATTGCTGACCTGCAGGAGACTCGCCTCGCTGAGGAAGGGTCACTCAGGGAAAACAATTACACATTTTTTAAGGGTAGAGAGCAGGATGAAAAAAAGGCAACATGGTGTGGGCTTTGCAGTGAAGAATTCACTACTGGGAATGATTGAAATTCAAACTGGAGGTAATGTAAGATTAGTATCCCTGTGCTTGTCAACCTCTTGTGGTTTTGCCACCATTATCACTGCATATGAACCGAAACTCACTTCCTCTGATGATATGAAGGATTAGTTCTATGAAGAGTTAGACTCTGTAATCAAGGCAGTTCCAAAATCCGAGGCTTGAATAGCCGGGCATGAAGCATAAGTAGTTATAAAGAAGCATTAAAAATAATGTTTATGGCATATATCATATCATATCATATCACATCACATCATGTCATATTATATCTTAATTGCATCACACCACATCACATCGCATCATGTCGTATCTTATCTTAACTTACCCTGTCTTATCATGTCGCATCTTATCTTATGGTTGTACTGTACTTTATTGTACTATACTATGTTATGTTATGTTATGTTATGTTATTTTTTTAATGTTATGTTATTCACCGCCAACTTGGTTCTTCTAAAACACAGATCAGCATGCCTGTAAAGACGAAAATGCCAGCAAATGCGGTGAATTGATGACGTCATCGGAAATGTGCGCTAAGGATAAAATATATGCACCACACTGCCCTAAAACCTGCGGACGATGTTGTAAGTCGTGTGTTCTCCTGTACGTTCTTCGATTGTGCTAGTAATGTCTGCACAATAATTGCTGCCTGCATTTCTATATGTCTTTGTGGTTGAGCGCTCGTTGAGAATCCTGACGTCTTTGTGGGGGTGTTAATATGGGCCAAGTTCAATCCACATTTGACGGAGGGCGTGGCAGCCTTGCAAGTGTTTGCTGCAAGTTCTGCCAGGTCACCCGTGCACAGGGATCATCATCATGTAACATGTCCTTTGTAGAACGTTGCCTAACAAAAAGCACATATAGTTGTCGTTTAGACGCCTTATCTGATTAGGATAAATCCTAGAGTTCACATTTATGTTTAACGCACGTTAAAGGGCTTTTAAGGTTTAAAAGGCGAGAAGATCTTTTTTATATGCACCGGGTTTATCCCATACGGCTCAGTCTCTTTCCGCAGAGCTGCCTGCCGAAAGCGTTGCACAAAGCACGAACGCCATAGCTCCTGCGACGACCCCCAGAAGTCTCCGAGGAAAACTGCACCCGTGAACCGAACGATGTATCCCGTAATCGAGCCCACAACCTTCGGAGTGCGAGGCATGCGGTGTAACCATTCCGCCACGGAGACACCCGCACGTTAAATACACATAGGCAGTGGAAAATGGAATACTCAGGAGGACTTGACCAAATTACATTTCAAAATTCATTCATTCAGTAACATGTCCTTTACAGAACTTCGCTCCTATAACAACCTTACGGAAAACTTCTCGATCATAAGCAAGATGTTCCGCATCTGATACAGACATCTGGAGATCATCAGCCACATCCTGCACCCATCTTCTCTTTGGTCTTCCTCTTCCTCTCCACCCAGGCATATACTCCTCCATTATTGTTCTCTCCAAACTTTCATGACGTTTCAAGTGACCAAAATATTTCAATTTTCTTTGTTTTATCGTCTTTAATAGCCAATTTTCATCAATATTCAGCTGTTGAAGTACGGATGCATTTATTCTTTATATATCCCAGATATTCTTAGAACCTCGTCTGTAACATTTATATTCAAAAGCATTTATGCGCTATTCAACTACTTCAAAATGAAATATTACAAACGGCAAACGGGGCCTCATGGCAGGTGCTGGCGTTGAGGTGTAAAATGTTAGGCTCCCACATTTCAGGTCCACGACATGAATGAGATGAGGGTGACAATTTACATTCCTCGTTACCGGTTCTTCCCTGACAATTGACTCAAAATTATGAAATTTGTCTAGGACTAATTTGTATATAGACACATCGTCTGTGGCTTTGGTGATAGTAACACGCGCAGTTTCATAATTTCCCCTATGTACCGAGTCGAGGGATGGAAATCAGCTGATGGCGATGTGCTAGCATAACGCTTTGCGTTGATTCCGATGGTATGAAATGTCGGCTATTCAGAAATTCTCAATTTTGTGTCAAATGTCTTGGCAGGACAGGTCAAGAGGACACTCGTTACACATAGATGGCACAATGTACTGTAAGGCGACGTTTACCTATATGAGATATCTCATTGTCAAATGTAGTTCGGGCAATTCCTCTGAACCTATTCTTCAATTGTAAAATGTTGAGGTGTCTGTAACCTGCAGGAGTCTACGTGGTGAAGTGGTTACGCCGACTGCTTCTTGCTGCGAAAGTTGTGGGCTCGATTCTGGGATACATCGTTCGGTTTAAGAGTACAATTTTCTCGGAGATTCTTAGGGGTCGTCGCTGGAGCTACGGACCTAGTGCTTTGTGCCACGCTTTCGGCAGGCCGCCCTGCGGAAAGAGACCGAGCCAAAATGGGATAAAATACGGTGCAATGAAGTCGAGCATCTAGCCTTTAAACCCCTAAATTTATGAAGATAATCTTTACACACAGAGACAACAAAAATAATCACAATAAATCAAAACTATAACATGTATCTTTCTGTTCTAGCCAAGAACACTGTTTCTGATATCAACGGTCGCCGATGTTGGCTGGACCCTGCCTTGTATGGCGACTGGTTTTTATTTGACAATCGGTCAACTGTTGAAGTGACCATGAACAGGGAGAGGGCCATCTTCTCTCATCTGGGAACATTTCAATGTTTGGACACGGACTTGAACGGGCGCAGATACAAGATGGCGTCTATTTTTAGTAACGGCTGGTAAGTTATGTAACGTCACTTTACCCGCTGAAGTATGTAGAGTACTATGTAACGGATGCACTCAAATCTATGTAGTCACAGCCAAGTAAATTAAATGTTTGCTGTGATTTGATCGTCTTCGTTTAGTTTTAATTAGCCACACGGCAAATGCATTATGACAAATGAAGAAGAAACAGCAGCAGTCAGCAGATGAATAAGAAGAGAAAACAAATAAAATATCGCGCTTATTCAACTTATTCAAATATTTAGGTTTTATTGAACACTTCCGGTGAACTATGACCCTATGTTTATCCTCCCCCTGCCAAAATGGTGTCAAGAAAGGTGTTCTAAATATGCAACATTTCAACACTGGGTGAAGCCACATTGAACTGGCCCAATCATTTAGTTTCTCATATCTTTCTTTTACAGGCATTTCTTCTTTGCACACTATGTTGTTTCCACTGTAGGTTTGATAATGTGAACGGCTTATACAGCGAGATAATCCTCGTTTTTATGTCCCCTGCTTACCGAGGAATAGGACAGAAATGTTGTCAAAACATAGTTATTGTATACCTAGTGGATTTTAGAGAGAGTTAGTTCCATACCCTTTACAGGACGTCGCAGTCAACGCTAACAATTTTTGGCTGTTTGTGATTTCTTGGTAAGTGTACGTTAAGTAGTTTGCCATTGCTTTCTAAATGGTGTATTTACTGTGACCAAAAAAGAAGAAACAGTGTTCTTGTAGATACATAATAAAATATTTAAACACTTTTAATAATTAGTTAATGTACAGGCGAGAATGAATATCACGACGAAAAACGTAGGGTAAGATTATGACGCATATACATCGTCAAGTGAGTTGCGTTAGACTGTTTCGTCTAGCCCGTGGCTCAGTACATGAGACGTTGACACGGATTTTTCGGATTTGCTTTCCCTAGCCTATGACTGTCCCCAGTCTACCACCTACAAGGCAGCAGGTTTTTGTATCTCTTCGTCTAGTTCCTATCCCTTGATCTATCCGATGTGAGACTCCCTACCAGTAACTGCGCTACCCTCAGCATAACTCATGGGGTTGCTGAAACACACAAGCCTCTCTATCTCATCGAGGTGAATACTCAATAGAGGGGCGATATGTATACCTTAGTCATTAGTCATTAGTCACGGTTCCAACTTCACGGCAACGAATCGTCCCCATTATGCTCAGTTCCTGTGCCAGTGAACATCACACAGAATGCTCCTCACTGCCCCATGTGAAAAGTGGAACAGACAGGAATCTCGACAAACCAACAGCCCGCACAGGTTCACTATGCATAATGCCGCCGCCAGAATGCCTACACAAAAGTCCGCCACGAAAAACACAGTTCATCGTCGTTGGAAGCGGCAGTCACTAGAAAGCCAGCAGCCACACATTTCTGCATAAGGCAAATCAGTCAGTTCTGCTACAAAGCTGGCCGCCATTATTCTGAACATGCAGTTCACGCTACAAACAACTGCGGACGGATGCAAAAGCATTCCATACGAAATTCACAGCTCACAGTGTCGGCCACGCGCTCAATTTGGTAGCAGGGCGACGGAACAACACACTTCCAGTCCAACATGAGAAATATGCGAATGCAAACTGTAGACACAAGCATAAATGCTTCAGAGGTCTTAACAGTTTGAATGCATATCCTCCATGTTGGGGACCGGAAGTCGATGTGCATACCATAATAAGGAAGTCATTACAGAGTAGGGGTTAGTACCCGAGATCAGCAAAGATTAATTTCATATTCGTGCCAGAGCATGTAGGTATACAAGGAAATGAGCAGGCTGACAAGCTTGCAGGTAAGGTAAGGCTACTGTGGACGGTGGACGAGCCATGGACATCGCTGATATACTGAATGTTCTAGGAGAAGTAAGTCGTTTGCGAGAAGCAAGTGATGACCTTGATTCTACAACCTTGGTCAGACTGCGAGAACAGCAAGTTAAAAGAGGTGTGGCCAAACAAGAACACTATGCAGGAAGTCAAAGTCGATTAATAAATCAACACAGAACTGGTGTCGTTAGTAGTATATGGCGTGCACTTGCCACATGATTGGAGGGTAAACTGGTAGGCTGAACTGGTAGGGTAATTTGGATGGTAATGTAGGGTGTTAGGCTGAAAGGGTAAGAAATGTCGACTCGGTGAAATTTTTTTTTGGTGA
>JACEFZ010007678.1:72500-85261 GCA_014155875.1 Cepaea nemoralis | reverse complement strand
AACAGTGAATGCATAGTGAGAGCAACTGGAGAACACTCAGAAACCCTTCACCATAAGATCTGGAGTACGACAAGGTTGTGTCCTGTCCCCTCTCTTGTTCATAACATATATAGACAACATATGTAAAGAAACCAGCCAAGCAGAGACAGCAAGAATACCGCATGACGAGAACACAGAAGAAGAACCATCTGCAAATCTAACCATTAGAGAACTCCTGTTTGCGGACGACCAAGCACTAATAGCAAAATCAGAAGCTGAATTACAAGACCACATGAATAGTCCTAAACGAAATGTGTAGGGAACATAACATGAAAATTAGCACAAGCAAAACAGAGGTAATGACTATAACTAAAGAAGAACAAACAGCAACAATTCACCTAAACGAACATCCCTTGAAACAAGTAAAGAGCTTCAAGTACCTAGGAAGTATAATATCATCAAATGGCAGATCAGAAGACGAGATCGAAAATAGGTGCAATAAGGCAAATCAACTCATTGGACAAATGGCACCAATACTAAAGAACAAACATGTATCAATAACTACTAAGAAAGCACTTTACAACACAATCTTCCTACCAACTCTGTGCTACCAATGCCAAACCTGGACAATGACAGAAAAAGAGAAAAGAAAAATCACAACAACAGAAATGAGGTTCCTGAGAAGAATACTCAACGTATCAAGAAGAGATAAGATCAGAAATGAAGAAATCAGGACTAAAGTAGGGGGTTAAAGCTGCTCTAGATTTTATTAGAAAGCAGCAAGTCAAATGGTTTTGGCCATGCAAGTAGGCTACCAGTCAACAGCATGCCACAACAAGCAATGATGTACAGACCAGATGGAAACAGAGGAAGAGGTCGACCACGTAAACGTTGGACGGAGGGAATAACAGAATCCATGGGAATGTCGATATACGAAGCCCATAACCGGGCACTCTCACGAAGTTTATACTTCACCTCGACACCGCAAGGTACAAGAGGAACATGATGAGATGAGATGAGATAATACGAGGGCGCTGGACGAACTCCAAAAGGCATTCGTAAGAATTCGTAAGAACCTGCGTGTGTACAAAAAGCACTCTTTTTCTGGGCGTCTGGGGACATAGGTATACACCAAAATCCTGATCTTGCATCTAACGTGGTAAAGAAAGTAGACCCATTATGTAAACCCAAAATATCATCAATCACCGGCAATGGGTACGCTAGATTCTTAGTGATTTTGTTCAATGCCCGATAGTCGCAACAGAATCGATGTGAACCATCAGATTTGGTCACGATGACGATCGGAGATGACCATTCTGACTTTGATCTTGTTATTATTCCTGCTTTCAGCATGTCTTCTAATGCTTTTTCAACAATTTCTCTATTCCTTAAGGGTGTTCTATATGGTTTTAAACTAATTGGTGGATGATCTCCAGTATCTATTTCCATTGTAACTGTACTAGTCCTTCCCAATTCTAAATCATTAATTGCAAAAACGTCTTGATTTTCTTTCACCAATTGTTCTAATATTTCTTTATTCTTCGGTGGGGCTTTTAACTGTGACAACAATTCTTGTTCTCTTGTCCTTTTGTCAACTGTATCTATTTGAGATGGATATTTTTTAAATGTATGGATCAATTCATCATTTCGTCTTTTCCAGCTTCTTTTATACTTATTTCTGACATTATTTCTAACCATGGGAGTTTCTGAATAATCATTTCCCAACATGTTTTTCTTTTTCTATAGTTAACATGTTATCATTATTATACGCTACTTTAGCGATTACACAGCCTCTATATAATTTAATATTTTTTCCTGTATTGGTTTAGGAGCATCACTGGAAAGCTGAGATGTTTATCTAATACTATTAACCCATCGGTGACTTCTAAGCCAGGTTCATCTATTATTTCTCTCTCTAATTCCGTTATTTTAACTGTTTGTCCAACCGAAAAGTACGGATTTTTTTTCATTTTTGCCTGTATTAAATTAACCGTTTGTGGTTTCAAATTCATGGTCGTTTTGACTCTAACTAGTGTCGACACATGCATATCCTCTTCTAAATCTACGTAAACATCTTGGAATTTTAATTTATGCAAATCAAAAAAAGTCTCACCCCATTTTTCAACAAAAAATCTCTACCCAATATGATATTTCTATTTAAATCCTTGACCACATGGAACATATGCCTAACATTTATCCCTCCTAATTTAAAATTTATCATCGTTTGTCCAAGCACTTCTAATTTGTGTCCAGTTACCGAATGAAGATTCTCCTGAATTCTAAATATTTTAAAAATTTTTAATATTCGATATAAAAATGTTTCTTTAATCACGCTAACCTTGCGCTCCCGAGTCAAACTAATGTTCTAATTTTATATTTCCCTATTTCTATTATACATGAGCTAGGATCAACCATATTTAGTGACAACTGTTTTATCTCCCCAAGTTGAGGCCACTTCTTATGTTTTTTATTTCTAAATGTCCTATTATACTCATCATTTGGGTTTTTAATATATTGATTCATCTTTTGGATCTTACTATCTTCCCCCCTACTGCCCATCCTGTTCAGTAAGCGGGATGCCAATTTCCCTGATGTCCTGACCTTCTAAAATCTCTCTGCACCTCTCCATAATTCCCATTTGATGATCTACTATTTACAGTTCTATTCTGTGTACTAGTCTGAGCACCTCTATTATTTTGTGTATTCGATTGGACACGTCTGTTATCACAGAAGCGAAAAATGTGTCCACGTTGGTGGCACCCCCAACAAACCACATTTGTGTTATTTGTGTTACCTACCATGTTTCGTACAGTATTTCTCACTTGTCCTTCTCTACCTTGATTATATACGTTACTGTTTCCTTGTACCATCTGTATTTCTCCCCTTCTTCCTCTCCATCCATATCTATACTGTCCTATTTCCATTGGTTCTTCAATTCTATCTTCCGAACTACTACTAACTCTCGTCCTACCCTCAATCTAAACCTTCTCCTCAAACTTTCTTCTTGTATAGCGATATCTACAGCTTGTGACAACCTTGCAGGATTCTCTCTCATTAATTTAAATTTCAATCCATCTGACCTAATCCCATCACAAAAATCCCCACCAACATCCGTTCCACTTCTTCAGCTCGTACATTCTGACCCAAAATGACTCTTCAGCTAAATTGATCAACCTATCACTGTATAGCTGTACACTTTCTGTAGTATTTTGTCTCGTCTGTCGCAACACTGAGAATGCGTGTTGAGGGTCAGTAATTTCTGCATATTTATGAGCCAGGTCGTCTTTGAATTGTTCCCAGGTTTCACCTCCTCCAGCTTCTAGCTTTCTTCTTATATGGTCAGAAACAGGGCTTGTACTAGTTCTATAAGCTAAATTCTTTTTATCCTCATCTGTAGCGTTCACTAGATAAGCATGTTTCTCAATAGAAATAATCCATTTCTTAAATTGATTCGCCTGTCCATTAAATCTCTCGACATCACTGATTACACTTTGCTGTCTTAATACCGCGTCCAACTTTGATATTGCCCCACCAACTCCACTCAGTACTTGAGAAAAATCCTGGGCTTCCATCCTAAAAAAATCTGTAATGGAAAGTACCAACCAATATAATATACTAATATTTTAAGACAATATTATTTTAAAGTAAGCAGCAAGAAATATTCTGTTCAATTGAGTATGTTGTTAATTAACCTAAAATTATTCATTACCTATACTGCTCTGTCGTTTGTTCTGAAGTATGGTCCAATCGAAAAAAAATGACGGAAGAGGTTCCAATCGACAAACTTGATGGAAGAGGTTCCAATCGACAAACTTGATGGAAGAGGTTCCAATCGACAAACTTGATGGAAGAGGTTCAAATCGACAAACTTGATGGAAGAGGTTCCAATCGATAAACTTGATGGAAGAGGTTCCAATCGATAAACTTGATGGAAGAGGTTCCAATCGACAAACTTGATGGAAGAGGTTCCAATCGACAAACTTGATGGAAGAGGTTCCAATCGACAAACTTGATGGAAGAGGTTCCAATCGATAAACTTGAAAGAGTATGACGCCCAATCGATAAACTTGAAAGAGTATGACGCCCAATCGATAAACTTGAAAGAGTATGACGCCCAATCGACAAACTTGAAAGTTGTCCTCTACTCTCGCAGGAACAGAAAAAGAAGAGCCTCTGGATTTCTCACTTCAATCGAAGTCGGTGCCTTCTAGTCGTTTTCATGCTGCTGATTGTGCTCGTCTGGATTTGAAATTACAACGATCGAGACAATACTGATTGATTAATTGCTTGATTGATTGCTTGATTGCTTGATTGATTGATTGATTCGACTCACTTTAAGCGTTGGCCAAAAACTCCGGACTTTACCTTCAGACAAGCGAGGTCACCTTCACTGTAGTTCAAACGATAACGGTTAATAGTTCCAGCAAAACCAGATTTCACGGCAACATATCTGGAACATCCATACGTTTCGAAAAAACGAGCAGGTCAACAATGGATTGATTCAAGCTTGACGATGGCTGCTCTGTTTCACCACTCGGAACATTACGTGTTGTGTGGCGTTTCCAACAACGGTCAACCCCATCACAAAAACCTGAAAATCCAACATAAGTTGTTCCTCCAGAGTGCACAAGCCTCCATGACTTCTGTTGACTTTTATTTTATTTTCTAATCGATTTAATTGAGGACCTCTGTGATCAGTGGTGGCTGCGACAGCACGATTTCGGAATCTTGGTAAACTCGGCGCCAAATCAGGTCATATCACAGTGTGAACATGGCCTAACCGTAGATGGTTAGTGGTTGACATCACTTATAGATGACAGACTCCGCGTTGTATTATATAACAGTTTTATTTGTTCAATCCATTACATTTCATGCTGTCAAAGTACATGCAGACATGTTTGTTTATCCTTTCATGTCTGAGTCCCAAGTGACGTGTGTGCAACCCCTGGATACTTAAACCCATTTGTGCACACACGTTCACCAACTATGATTTCCCCACTAGTTAATGAATGCGCAGCATTCATTAACTCTCCACTACTAAGCTAACTCCCTTACTAAATATCATCCCACTACATTGTCCTTAACTCACTGAGTTAATTGATATCTCACACTAGCTAGTTTAAGCAACGCGATAGCCTACTGCTACCGACGATCTTATAATACGTTCTTCCAACGCACATTACTACACTCGATTCCTAAGAATAATCTAATTTGGGTCTATTTAATTAAATACCATATATTTATCCCTGTGTGAAATCGAGACTACGAAATAACACAATGGATAAATGTCCGCCGATGTAAATCAACATAAGACACTGTAGTCTCTCTCCCTAATCAAGCCAGGAATATCACACACGTCCTTGTTGTCTCACAACATTTGGTCGACTCCCGCCAAAGTTGTTTATCCAGACTGTTTTAATACTGTGTCTGAATGACGTCACAAATCTGACTAGACACAAGGCGTCGAGAAGTTATTTCTCTCTCTCCTTTGGCGACTTGATGTAGCCAACTGGCTGGCTGTCCCGCTTTCATCTGGAGAATCGTCCCGGTACTCCAACAAGTCTTGCTGGCTTGTGATCTGGAGACCTGTTTTCCCCACAACAAAAGATCTTGCCGATTTGCACCAGGACAGTCTGTCTCCAACTTCAAAGGATGGCTGCCGCCTGTAGACGAATGGCGCGACAGACACCGACCCACATACTTTCTACTCGAGATCATGGCACACTACAACTACGCCTGACCTGGCTTTTCATTCACCAGAACTGGAGTCGAACATTACACGAATTGTTAGGAAACAATTTGGTGGCAGTGACCATTGGCCAGTCTTTCTAACTGTAGAAAATGAGCTTGTAAGTGAAAGCAGCACCCTCTCGAGGTGGAACTACAAGAAAGCAGACTGGGCAATGTACAAGCATCGCACCAGCATACTGGTTAGAAACCTGAACACTGAGAAAGTCATAAATAAAGTAGTTAAAGGGTTTGGGAAATGCATACTACAGGCAGCGCGAGAAACAGTACCAAGAGAAGCCATTAAACAATATAAACCCTACTGGAGTAGTGAACTGGAACAGTTGCATAACGATGTGGAAGTGTGTAGAAAGCAAGCAGAGGCCACACCCAGCCAAGAGCACCACAATAAATTCCAGCACACAAAAGCCAAATTTCAAAGGGCCAAGCTGCAGGCTATATGGAAAAGCTGGCAGGAGAAAACGGAGTCTCTGAACTTTCAAAAAGACACAAGGAAATTGTGGAAGCTAATAAAACAACTTAACGATGAGGGCACAGAGAGAAACTCAAAAATTGCACTACATAAAGATGGAAATATCTTAACAAGAAAGCAAGCAGCTGACCATTTTGCGGACTCATTCGCACAAGATAACAATATCAAAATTAGTCCAGAGAAACAACGAGAGATTCGAGAGAAACGACACCATACATGACAGAAGGAAATAGTACATGAGGTTCTGGAGGCATCCATCACAATCAGCGAACTTGAGCTAGCCATATCAAAACTGAAAATGAGAAAGTCACCAGGGGCTGATGGTATCTCCAATGAAATGATCAGGAACCTAGGAACAGAGGCCAAAGCAAAGCTGTTGCAGATCTTCAATAACAGCTGGACCTTAGGCAGTGTTCCACAAGCCTGGAGAGAAGCAATCATGATACCCCTCCTAAAATCAGGGAAAGATGGTTCCATTGCCTCTAGCTACAGACCAGTTAGCCTCACGAGCTGTCTCTGCAAAACACTGGAGCGCATCATCAATCACAGACTGCAGTGGTACATTGAAAGTAAAAACATCCTTGTGCCACAGCAGGCTGGCTTTAGGCAGTTCTACTGTACGGAAGATCAGACAACCTACCTCTCTCACGAAATTGAGGATGCATTCCAAGAGAAGAACCTGGTGCTTGCGGCATGGATAGATTGAAGAAAGCCTTTGACAAAGTCTGGAAAGAAGGTCTGATGAATAAACTGAGAAACTGCAAAGTCAATGGAAGAATGTACAAATGGGTGAAAGCATACTTGCACAACAGAAGAGCGCGAGTAATGATAGACGGACTCAAGAGCAAGAAAGTACTACTGCGTCACGGTGTTCCCCAGGGCGGACTTTTGCCCTCCACACTTTTTCTAATCTTCATCAATGATCTCGTTGCTAATCTACCGCATGGAATTAAAACCCCCTCTGCTGTGTGTCCACCGTGACGAGGTAGAGGGGCTTGTGCGTCCCAATGACCCCAAGAGCTATGCCGACGGTAGCACAGCTACTGGTAGGGCCACCCATGTCGGACAGGTCAAGGGAGAGGGACCAGACGAAGAGACACACAAACCTGCTGCCTTGTAGGTAGACTGGGGACAGTCAAAGGCTAGGGAAAGCACCCCAAATACATGCTTGTCGAAATCGGATGTACTGAGCCACAGGCTTGACAAAGCAGTGCAACGTAAAACCTGCTGCCTTGTAGGTAGACTGGGGACAGTCAAAGGCTAGGGAAAGCATCCCGAATAAATGCTTGTCGAAATCGGATGTACTGAGCCACAGGCTTGACAAAGCAGTGCAACGTAACTTAATTCATGATGTCACAAATCAAAATTAATCGATATGGTGCTAATCCCGTGAAGTCCCATCAGGCGGTGATAGTGCCGGGCCCCCTGCCTCGAGGGGGTCCACCCATGACTACTGGTGGTCACCTTCCCCTGTGCTGTGGAGTCAAGGCACAGAGGAGTAGGTTAAAAGCTATTGACCAAATACCCCGGACACTCAACATACTACAGTGGAATGCGGAAGGAGTTTACAAGAAGAAAGACTCCCTAACACAGCGTCTTCATAAAGATAGAATAGATGTGGCATGCATTCAAGAGACACACCTCAACGCCAATCACAAATTCTCAATCAGAGGATATCAGGCCACACGTTTCGACCGCGAAGGACACAAAGGAGGAGTTCTAATACTTACACGAAATACAATACCTTGCAGCGAAGTATCTGTCATCTCTGACAACCAAACGGAAATTATAGGTGTTGATATAATGATAAAGGACATGAAAATAAGAATCTACAATCTGTATAGCCCAGCAGATAAGGACCTTACACTCTCAAACATGAAAATAACTGACACAAACTGCATTATTGTCGGAGACTTTAATAGCCGTTCAGAAAGATGGGGATACCCAGATACTGACAAAAGAGGAGATGAATTGGAGGACTGGGAAATAGACTCAAATCTCCATCTACTTAACAAAGCGGATGACACACCAAGGTTCTACTCCAGAAGATGGCTTACCACTTCTACTCCAGACTTAGCTTTCTGCACAGGAGACATCCTCCACAAAATCGATCGCCATGTGCTGGACCAATTAGCAGGTAGTGACCACAGACCAATCAAGCTTGAAATGAATATGGAGTATGATCCACAGGAGCAAAAGCCCTTGCCCCGCTGGAATTACAAACGAGCAGATTGGGACAGATTTGCCATACTAACAGACAAATATTGTGAAAACATAAATACACGATATGGCAACATAAAGCAAATGGTGGAAAGTCTAAACAGAGCGATAATACAGGCAGCCACTGAGTCCATTCCAAGAGGAGCGAGGAAAAATTACAAACCATACTGGACTGAAGAACTACAAAGTTTGGAGGACAAAGTTGAAGATGCCAGGAAGACAGCAGAGAGAAAACAAACAATTGAAGCAAACATCTCTCTCAAAGCCATCTCAGCAAAATATAAAAGAACAGTAAATCAAACAACAAGAGATTGTTGGAGGGAAAAAACAGAAAACCTGAATTTTGACAGGGATGGAAACAAACTATGGAAACTAGTGAAAGCCATGAACAATGAAGGACCTAGAAACAAACAAATAACAATTAAACAAGGAAATGCCTTGCTTACAGGAAAAAAGGCTGCAAATGCACTAATGGAACACTATGCAAATGCAAACCACATTGATATTACAACCGAACAGAAGAAAGCAATCAAAGGCAAACAGATACATCATAGAAATACAGAGACAGCAGCAGAATATATGATGGCAAATCTAACAATGGAAGAAATGGAACAGGCAATGAATACCCTAAAAAAGAAGAAATCACCAGGAAAGGATGGAATCACAAATGAAATGCTAATAGGACTAGGCACCAAGGCAAAGAAGAAACTACTAGCAGTCCTAAATAACAGCTGGAAGAGAGGAATAGTCCCACAGGCATGGAAGGAAGCTATACTAATACCAGTCCCTAAGAAAGGAAAAGACCTGGAAGAACCAAATGGCTATCGACCTATCAGTCTACTTAGCTGTGTAGGAAAATTAATGGAACGCATTATCAATGGCAGGCTAACATGGCATCTGGAAGAAAACAAACTCTTAACACCACACCAAGCAGGATTCAGAAAGTACAGATCCACTGAAGATCAAATAACCTATATAGCTCAGGAAATAGAGGATGCCTTCCAAGAGAAAAAGCACACACTAGCAGTCTGGATAGATTTAGAAAAAGCATTTGATAAAGTATGGAAGGAAGGACTGAAAGTAAAACTGCAAAACATGCATGTTTGTGGAAAAATGTATAAATGGATCAGCCACTACCTTGAGAACAGAACTGCCAGGACAAAAGTACAAGGACAAACAAGCAAAATGATGCTGCTGGAGCAAGGTGTCCCCCAAGGAGGAGTTCTTTCACCAACATTATTCCTAGCATATATAAATGACATCACAGAAAATTTTCCAGCCAGAGTACACACATCCTCTTTTGCAGATGACCTAGCCATATGGACATCTGAAGAATATATTAGTACAGCTAACAGCAGAATACAGCAAGCCTTATTAGCGCTAGAGGACTGGTCAAAATCATGGCTAGTGAAGATAAGTGAGGAGAAAACAACATGCACAGTGTTCTCCCTCTCAAATAAAACTCAGCAACCTAAGCTGGTATTGAATGGAAAAATATTGCGCCATGAAGAAAATCCAAACTATCTAGGAGTCACCTTTGATCGTCGCCTGACATGGAAGACACAGGTTGAGAAAAATCGTACAAGAGCAAGGCAGAGAATGGCAATCATGAAAAAGCTTGCTGGTACAACGTGGGGAGCAGATGAGAAAGTTCTCAAGAAGTTATATACTGGACGGGTGAGGCCAGTACTGGAATATGTCATTGCAGCTTGGGCAACAGCAGCTAAGTCAAACTTTAACAAAATAAGTAGAGTCCAAAACCAAGGAATGCGAATCATAACTGGAAGCCTGAAGACAACGCCTATTAATGAACTAGAAAAGATCACTTGTTTACAACCAATGCAGGATAGAAGAGATAGCAGAGCCCAGCAACAAGCAGAAAAATTTAGAAGATTGACAGACCACACTATGTACAACAGATTTAATGGTTTTGGAAAGGGAAGACTGAAGCGTAGCAACTTTGTAGAAACTGCTAAACGAAGGATTAGGGCAGATCCTATACTTAACATAACAGTCAAGCCCATACACAATGCACACAAATTCCCAGCTTGGAGACAGCAGCAACTCCTTGAGATGATAGAAAACATTCCTGGTATTGAGAAAAACACTCAGCATGAAACCGAAAGAAGAGAAATAACCCTAAACTACATAAAAGAACATTACCCAAGCAGGAATTGGACCCATGCATATACAGATGGATCAGCCAAAAATTCAATAGAGAATGGAGGAGGAGGAATTCTCCTAAATTTAAAAAATGGAGTGAAAAAACACATTCAATGGCAACTGGAAAATTTTCAAGTAACTTCAAAGCGGAGGTAGAGGCTTTGAAAACTGCAGCAGAAATGCTCCTGATGGAGGAAAATAAAGAGAAGCAAATAGCTATCTTCACAGATGCAAAGTCAGCTGTCTCAATACTGAAGAGCAATAACAGCACAGAACTAACTGACCTAAGAGCAGCACTCCATGGTCTATGCCAGAAATCCAAAAAAGTTGTAATACAGTGGATCCCATCACATTGCAGTATACCTGGAAACGAAGAGGCTGACAGACTGGCAAAAGAGGGCGGACGACTACCACAGCCTGACATAGACATAACCTATAATGAGGCAAAGAGGTTGATAAAAAGCACTTATAGAACCAAATGGGAATCAGAGCATCCAGGCCATCAGAAGGATGATGCATATTACAAACTCGACCGAAGAGAACAAGTAACAATCTTCAGACTCCGCACAGGACATAACAGGCTGAAACACCACTTGTTCAATAAACTAAAGATAGGAGATACCGATGAATGTAATTGTAGAACTGGAAAAATGACAGCAAAACATTTGCTGCAGGATTGCCCAATGTATGCAGAACAGAGAAAGATATTTTGGCCCACACCTGCTTCATTTGAGGACAAGCTCTATGGAGATACCAACAAGCTCAAGTTGACCGCAGCTTACTTTAACTACATACAGGTTGACATTTAAAGGTGCATGAAGACCCAGAGGCATGAAATGGAATATTGCTTGGATAGCAAATCCATTATGTGGAAAGTCCAAATCGAAAGCTCGCTGTGTGGGCTTCATAAAAGGTGGAAAAGTGTCCTAGTGGCATGAAATGGAATATTGCTTGGATAGCAAATCTATTACGTGGAAAGTCCGAATCTAAAGCCCACTGTGTGGACTTCATAAAAGGTGGAAAAGTGTCCTAGTGGCACGAAATGGAATAATGCTTGGATAGCAAATCCATTACATGGAAAGTCTGAATCGAAAGCTCACTGTGTGGATGTCATCTGCAGACTGCATACTTCTGGTTTCCGGAAGAACAGCCTATGGTGAACGGAAGGCCCAATATACGGAAGTGAGGCTGAGCAGCCATGTGCAGGACGTGACGATTCCTTGGGTGAGCCCAGTACCAGAGCGCTATGATCGGCTCTGCAAGTATGGAAGCCTCCTTGGATGGCGGGGAATGCCCATGGTCTGCCCCTGCCTTCCCTTGAGGGCTGACCAGGATCTTTGGCTGTTCTATATGGACCAGCTGGGATGGGGGATAACACCACAACAGTGAGAGTCAAACGTCCTAAGAAACCCCCGTGAAGGTTAACCCGGTCAACAAATGCCCGCAGAAGTCGGATGTGTCGGCCTGACGGCGCAAGAACGCAGCTCTGCTGTAAACAGGCACAACGCAATCACATCCGAAAAAAAAACTCCGGATGAACGAAGAAGAAGAAGAAGAATTAAAACGGCAATGTACGCCGATAACCTGGTTCTTCTTCTTCTTTTCGTTCATCCGGAGTGTTTTTTCAGATGTGATTGCGGTGTGTCTGTTATGCGCCCTTGGGCCGAAACCCGTAGGCCAACACATCGACTTTAGCGTGCTTTTTTGACCAGGTAGCATTCCTGGGAGACTCTCACTTTTGTGGTGCCGTCTACAACGATGCTGGCCAAGTTAGAACGGTCGAAGACAACGGTCATCCCTCAAAGGAAGGCAGGGACAGTCCATAGCATTTTCCGCCATCCAAGGTTGCTTCCATAGTTGCAGGGCCAACACATAACGCCCTGGTTCTGGGCTAGCCGAGGGAATCGTCACGTCCTGCTCATGGCTGCTTTAAATCCTCACTTCAATATATTGGTCATTTCGTCTGCCCCGGGCCATTCCCGCACAAACCAGACAGGTTTGCAGACGGCATCCACTCAGCGAGTTTTCGGACATGTGCTTGTCGTTGCGCCCGTCAGAGCTGTTCCAGGCACGACAGACATTCGGAAAACTACCTAGTCAGAGCTGTTCCGAACAAGAGCGGAATTCGGAAACTAGGTAGTCAGAGCTGTTCCTAGCACGAGAGACATTCGGACGAGAC
>JACEFZ010007678.1:0-67500 GCA_014155875.1 Cepaea nemoralis | reverse complement strand
CCCCGTTGATTCGCGCTGTTAATTCATGAGCGACTTAAGAAATTAGGGAAGTGATCACTCGGTTCTATTCCACAAATTGAAACATAACCGGTGTTTATTTTACGAAGACTCCGGAGGGAAGCTCAAGAGCTCTCCAAATGGTGGGTGCCAGCCTTGGGTGCTCATTAGCAACCAGTATCGTGCAGATTGGTTGGGTATGGTGTTTGTTCATCAAGAATGACGATGACCATTCATTTCATCCAGTGGGGTTGAAAGTTTGGAGCCGTGAGTTCTAAGATGGCTGGTGAGGCCTATTTTGGCTCGAAATGTCCTTTGACAACGTGGGCAAACAATGCTTGACGTCTCTGGAGGAGGACCTTCTGCGGTGGTTTATTTTGTCCAATCTCTTCTTCACATTTATTTTGTCCAATCTCTTCTTCACATTTTTTTTTGTCCAATCTCTTCTTCACATTTATTTTGTCCAATCTCTTCTTCACAGCTCTTGTAGTCCTGTTTGCTTCACAAGCGACTACACCCTTGCCTAATGGTGTACGCCATGAATTTCGGTCTTTGACAGCAATCTCCCAAGTATCGTGCTGAATTCCAAAAGCCTTTAACGAAATCTCCAGTGTCTTTAAAACGTTTCCTCTGGCCGCCTTTGCAGCGGTTACCACAGCGTAAAAACAAAATTCGTTTAGGGAGCCTGTGATCTGGCATCATTAGGGAGTCAAGTGACCAGCCCAGATAATCTAATTCTTGATTAGTAGAGTGTGAATACTGGGCATGGACGCTCTTTCTAAGATTTCATTGTCTGGGATCTTGTCATGCCATTTGTTCTTCAGTAGCTTCCTAAGGCAGACTGTATGGAATTGGTTTAATGTCCTAGCGTGTCGCTGATAAACAGTCCAGGTTTTACGACTATGTAGCAGTGTCGATAATACGACTGCTTTGTAGACTTTCAGCTTTGTTTGCAGGCTTATTCCATTTCTGTCTCACCCATTTTTGTAGTCTGCGTAAGGCCGCGCTGACCTTGGAAATTCTTGCATTCACTTCATCATCAATTGTGGCAGCTTGTGACACAGTGCTGTCAAGATAGGTGGATTTGTCCACAACACTTAGTATTTGACAATTCACTTTGATATTCGGCACGGTGTGATTAAACCCTGGAGCTGGCACGTACACAACTACAGTCTTCACCAAATTGATATTGAGCCCAAAGTTGACACAGGCATGTGAGCAAGCTGAAACAGTGTGTTGCGCGTCTGCTAGGACTCTACGAAGCTCGTGAGTTCTCCAAATGGCGAGTGGAAGGCACGTGTGTCATTATGTTAATTGTGATTGTGCTCTTATCAAGCTGACCAAGCCCTCTTTCCCTTTGAGTTACACACTGCCGTTTGTGTGTGTGTGTGTGTGTGTGTGTGTGTGTGTGTGTGTGCTCACTCGCTCGCTCACGTTGAATTTAAGCATAGTCCATACACACTACTTTTGTAGTACTGGACTGAATTTTGCGGTGGATTAGCTTCCCATATTACCAGTGTCTCTCGCCATCAGGCGAACCCGCGCCGACTTCAGAAGCACTTGTAATTTACGTCCCCGAGTCAAGGACAAGACACTGCAGTTTGACTCATGCATAGATTGTAGTCTTCAACACGCTTCACCTCAACAGCTGCCTTTGATGGAGCTGCCTTTATTAACCAGGCTCGTGTCTGCCTGGGATACCTATGGACCGTGAATGCGAAGCGAGGCCTTGGTCAGAATTCAGTGGACCCTGTCACATTAGCGCCATCTACCTCCATGAATTGAAGTACCCCACCCCACATGTCTCTCACCAAAGCTGTTGACTACCGGTCCAGTGGTCGTGTATTTGTATACCCAGCAAGGCGGGGATTTGTTTTAATTCACCAGGGAGACAACTGCCATTTTACTCACAGACCAAAACAAATCATTATTCTGCACACCAGAGCAGAACAGAACAGATTAGACAAGCACGTGTACGAGACACGATGATAAATTGCAAAGTAATCATGTACACAAGTGGATTGACGCCGCAGACAGCAAATCACATACTCCAAGACTGCCCAAAATACGAAATATCTAGGCACATTTTCTGGCATGGAGAAACAATAGTGGATGACAAACTCTATGGGCCACTGAGTGAACTAAAGAAGACAATGAAGTTTATACAAGAGACAACACTGCAGATCTTTCAAGTTAACGAAAAGAAGAAGAAGCAGAAGAAGAAGTGATGATGAAGGCTTGTTTGACTTCCAGTGATGATAACAGAGGTGCAAGAAAGTTAAAAGACATGCACAAACATTACTTTCCATGTGTGTGGAAACAAGAAGAGTGTGAATGCAGAGTAGAGAGGCGGCTTATTGTGTCGTCTTGCCAGTCTCACGACAGCATACATGTATACAGTTATTTGTTTGCTTTTTAATTCTTTGTTAGGTACATGAAACATATGGCCTTTACAAAGGCCTTTCAATATGGTATAGTTAAATTTCAAGTTTTGTTTACTTTTGAAAATTAGAACCCAAATCAATCATGATACACAAACAGCGATGTCAGAGTAAACTGGGGCAAGCAATGCAATGTAAACATTATTACAATTAAATGTTCCTACAATAGTAAATAAAAGTTTCGTACTACTATCGCTTTGTATGTAAAACATTTCTAGAAATATTAACCAAATAGACTTAATATGTTTGTTGCCAACACCACAACAACCTGATAACCTCTGAATTCAAGCACCTGGCTCGCGTTGAGGCGACGTTGTGTTTTGCACACGTCCCGAAATCCAACTTAACGGTAAGCACCAGTGCTGCCACAGGGAGCCATTTCCGTGACCAAAAATCGACATTTGTTGATGTTGAACCTTCTTCAGCTGGGCTATTATTAGTGTGTGTTCTCTACTTGGATAACGTTTAGAGCAGGCAGTCTAAGGGTGGACATTTAGAGAAATATTCGACAATGAGTAAAAAGTGTGCTAAATGTCAGAAGATCGTCTATCCCACAGAGGAGTTAAAGTGCCTGGATAAGGTGAGACTGAGTGATACTATCTCACTGTGATAGTTCTGTTGTTTTACATACTTGACTAGAGTAGTTACTTAGTTTGCTCTCGTAGCGGGGCTCGGGGGATTGTCACAATTCTATTACTCACTCGTTCTTTGTCGTTAATTTAATTGAATTCAACATTGCACCAAAGATACAAGTATGCTCACCATATAGTTTATATCCGTTGCTATCAAGTCAGTATCTAGTAAATTTAGATTGGTTGGCCGGAAAAGGTTGAAACTTTAAATTTTACGTCCATACGTAAACCGCGAAAGGACCTCCCTTGCAAAAGCTATGTAAATTATTCTCTGCTGTTCATGAGAAATGATTGCGTGTATGTAATTTTCAATGAGTTCAAAAAGAATTATTGTTTAAACCCAGTTGAAATGTTACTGTAGTGTAGTGTGCGCATCCTTCCATTTTTGCAATCAGAGTGTGTCAGCACACGTAAGCATTTGCATAGAATGCACTGAATTCGGCCGTTAAATAGTCATAGTTCATTTATCATATATGTTTGAGACACATTATATAACAAAATCAGGCATATTATTTGAATGATGAGTCGCAGAATGTGGCAACGTCGCCCAAAAATCGTGCAGTAGGCGATTGTTATAATAGTCCCCTATATTTAGTTATGTCCGGTGTACTGTTACACGGTGTATGGAGAGACTGTCCCCGCCATGCTGAGCTGTTACATTCTACGCATTTGCTGCATAACTGGAATACTCTGGGATTAAGCCGACACTGCCAGTGCGTGTCGCCTGTAGGAACCTAACTGTGCTACACTGTACTGCCCTTTATGATTCAACCGAAGCAAAGATGCTAATTGAAATATTAATATTAGTCATAGAGGCCTGCAATAACATTATAATTGTAAAGAGTGGGTGTGGCCTCTACTTCTACTTCAATCAATACTGGGCTAGTGTGTGTTGAAACATTCTTACACACTGAAAATAGGTGAAGGCACCACTGTAGTAAATATCAAATATTGCCTTGAGATTGTGAATTCCAAGTAATTTCCACTACAGCAACCTTAGTAGGTTTTCTGCCCAGATAATTTGGTACAAGTAGTATGGTTCCCATCTGTTAATGAAATGGTGGTCTTGTTACATCATCTTGTCACATCTGATACAGCCATTGGGGTGCAAAGTGTTAGGTTTTTACATAGTCCAGGCCATAACATATGAGGTATGGTGGCCAGTTACCTTTCCTTATCATGTCTCTGTCTCAAACAGTTCCCAGACAAGTATGAACATTTTATGAAGCTGGATTGCCTCCAAAGCCGTACTAGATGAATAAAATAATCCTTTGCTGGGGATTGTACCCGGACAGCTGTCTTGGCAGGCAAGCTCATTAACCACTATGCCACTGAGGTAGCAATAGGTTCTATATAGGACATTAACACTCATTTTCTTGCTCCAGTTGATAGATATTTATTTGTGAGTGTGTTTCCTACTTTTGCCATGATGATTCTTGTTCTAATCTGTACCAGACATCTTCTGTCAGATGCTATGACTGTTCCAAAAGAATTCTCTTTAAATAATTTTTCAATTTATCACGTTTACATTTCTTTCTTCATGGAATTGATCAAAATGATTACTTTCTTACAATTTAATTATAACCCCAGTTGCTTAATGTGCACAAAAACAACACCCGCTAAAATTGGCAGATCTTGTTCGCTGTCCTCAGTCAGCACTTTATCATCTGCATATCTTCCATTGTTGATGTTATATTCTCCAATGGCGATTCCTCTTGTCTTTTAAATTCTCATATTTTCATATTTAACTATGTAGGAAAAAAAGGTCCACATAACACATCCCTGTCATGCAGATCTCTTGATTGGCTGGCATTGCCCTACTTCATTATACATTTTTATGGTAGCATGTTCTTTCCAGTATATATTCTTTGCAAGTCTAAGGTCTTTTACATCAGTTTGGAGATCTGCAACATGTCTTACACTAGAATAAGTAGCATTATGAAAAACAGAAATATTACAATCATCAAAAAGCGAAAGAAAAGTTGTGCATGGCTTATTCATCTGTGTGGCAAATGCAGGGCTATGAGTAATGAAATGGTGAGAACACTGGAGACATTGGCGATGTGATATTTTAGAAGAATGTTGAGAAAATTGTAGAAAGAGAATAATGCTGCGGTAATGACAGCAGCAGGTGTCACTGGATAGCTAATTAAAAAAATATGCACACACACACATGGAATTTTTGGGGCATATCACGAGAAGAGATTGAATAGATACATACAAAGAGATGGAATAGATAAACTAGTTTTATGTGGGAGAAAATGCTAGACAAGAGATACAGAAAAAAGATGGGCTGGAAAACTGAAACAACTCGGGTAACTGTAATATGAGCAAAACCGACTTTATTTAAATACCAAATGACATAGAGGATTGGAGAGTCATGACAGCCAGTGTTGGTTTCAGACCAGACAATTAAATATCTCACGCGTGAAATAAGAAGTGTGAGCATGGGATAAAAGATATTCTGTAACAGGCACTAGTGTAAGAATGTGAAATATTAAGGATGTCATTTACAACAAAGCATGGTATTTTGACATGGGTCGGTCATTTTACTTCCTTCCCATTGTGTTTTCCTTCCACTGTCCATAAGAGAGAAGTGATATTTGTTTCATGATGTAATCAGTCTTGGCTATTCTGAACTGTGAACAGGTCATACACTGTATTGCAATACTGCAACACACATGAAGGATGTATGCATTAGTGTAGTTGATAGGGGGCTATGCTGTCATGAGTGTGGTTGGATGTGGGTTCATTTGTTGCCTGCTAACAGAAAATCAACCAATCCTATGCCATCTCTACAATGAACGTTGGCTGCAATGGAATCTCCAGCACTGTCTGTTTCTCACCCTGACTGTACATTCTAATAGATTGCTGTTCGTCCATCTCTTGATGTTATCTTCCCACTTGTATCTGTATATTCCCACTTGTATCTGTTAGATTGCTGTTCATCCATCTCTTGATGTTATCTTCCCACTTGTATCGTGTGCCGGCGTTGCTTGCTTGTCCTCAACCTTGCCCTCCAGCATGGTTTTTATAAGACTGTTGCGACTTTTAAATTGGCCAAAATATTTAACTTGCCTCTGTTTTATTTCTTTCATCAATTCTCTTTTCATTGCCAATTTTTTGTTAGAACCTCTGTATTTGATTGTCTTTGTTTCCATGAATTTCCATGACATATTCTTCTGTATATCCACATCTCCAGGGCTTCTATGCGACTTTCTAGTAGCTTGTTCATTGTCCAGGCTTCTGCGCCATATAGTAGTGTTGAATATACATACAGAGAAAAGACTGGCCACCTATTCCGCCATGCAATCAGGCACACAAAACAAAATGTGACGACTCTGTCACATCAAAGACCCATAGCAGACTCCTACATCAGGACATGTTTTAACACCCATAAAGAGAAAACAGTAAGACCATCTTTTAATGTGACCTACGCTAGTTGACCTGCAAAAGCAATTGTTACCCCAAACAAAAGAACACTATCTGAAATGACAATAGAGACTATATTGGTATGAATAAACAAAACCACACTATCTGAAATATTAAGATGCTACACACCGAATGAATAAGCAAAAATTAGCTGTGTGAAATGATAATAGATACTATCCATGATGAGGAGGTGCCGTGGTGTAGTGTCTAGCATGCTTGCCTGCCGGCCTGGTGACTTTGTGGTCAACTCCTCGTTCACGTGTAGACTTATTTTTCAGTGACCTGGACTGCCAGGTCCATCCAGTCTAAAATATGTACCAGGAAAATTCCTGGGAAATAAAGGTGGCTGGCATGATACTGACCACATGACCCATTGAATGACAAGCAAGCTGATTATACTCAATCTGATTCATTGCATGAAAAGGTGCCCTTTACTTCATCAGAAAACAGCAAGTTAAATGGTTTGCCAATATAACTAGATTACCAATTAACATTATTCCACAACAACCAATGATGTACAGACCAAACAGAAGCAGAGGAAGAGGCCGGACATGTAAACGATGGATAGAGGGAATTACAGAGTCCATGGGAATCTTGACACATGAAGCCCATAAAGGGCTGTTTATACTTCACCTCGACATCACAAGGTACAAGAGGCACCATATGAGATGATATATATCCAAGTGGATAAGTTTTAATACCTTGGGGCATTTATAATATCAGATGAAGATGCACAACAGAGATTAAGAGCAGAATAGGGCAAGTAAAAGCTGCGGCTACATATCTTATGCAATAAATCACTATCATTGAATGTAAGAAATAGAGTTCTGAAGTGCTGTATGAAACCTGTTTTGCTGTGTGGCAGTGAATCGTGGAATGTAAATGAACAAATTAGGAAAAAACTTGGAAGCAACAGAGATGTGGATCCTGAAACGGATGTTGCGAATTCCTTTGACTGCCTAAGTAACTAACAACGATTGCTTGAAAGAGGCTAATGAAACTAGAACATTATATACAACAATAAGAAAGAGACAAACAGCTTTCTTTGGTCGTGTGATGAGAAGAGAGGCATTGGAGAACATTGTGACAACTGGAAAGATCGAGGGGAAGAGAGGCAGACCATGAGAAATTATGCTAGATGGATTGAGACGGTGGCATGGAGTAATGTCATCAGCAGAGTTGATCCAGAAAACCAAAGACCAAGAATCTGTGGAGAATCATGAACGCCTGTGCCAGCTGGCATGGCACTTGATGATATATATATATATATATATATATATATATATATATATATATATATATATATATATATATATATATGTGTGTGTGTGTGTGTGTGTGTATATATATATATATATATATATATATATATATATATATATATACATACATCAGCCCCTTCAATGATCATTTGGACTTCAAAACATTTTCTCATTCGGAAAGCAATAGACAAACTTCTGAATGTAAAATTGCCATATATAGGTTTAGTTTAGTTTAGTCGTTGGATCAACATCACGGCACACGGTTTAACCCATAATTGCTCCATTTTCCTCCTAACTCAAACCTGAGTCTGGAGAAACTCAGCTCAATGCACGAACTCCGTTGCATCGGCGAAGGATCCTGAAATACTTTGGGTAGATTTTTAACTCGAAATTTTGCCCGGGCAGCGCCGTTAGGCTACTCTTTTTCGATTTCCAACTGCCAAGGGATTTTTTTACGGTGCGCAACAATACACATGGGCGTCCGATCTCACTACCCAGAGACCAGGGGAAATTTTATTACTGGAAGTCCAGGTGGATTTTTTAAATAAATCCCGGTCCTCACCGGGGCCTGAACCCGGGACTTCCAGCACTCGAGGCGGACACCATACCTCGAGACCACTCAGTCCCCTAACTCAGCCCCCTTGTATGCCATATATATGTGGTATGAATAAACAAACACACACTATCTGAAATAATAAGACAATAGGCAATCACAATATTTGAAGTTGCAGTAGTCACTACACAATATCGAGGTCAGCATGGCCGAATGGATAAAAGCGCTCATTCTTAAACTTCCGGTGTGCTGATGCTGAGGTAGTGGGTTCAACCCCTACACCGGTCGGTTGGATCTAAAATGTTGACTTCTCGTCCTCGACTTGGGGACGTAAATTACAAGTACCTCTGAAATTGGCATGGGTTTGCCTGAGGGCGAGGGACTCAGGTAATAGATAAGCTAATCCACATTGAAAATTCAGTCCTAATGCTACTAGAAGTAGCGTGTATGGAGTATGCTTGAGTTCAAAGTGAGCGCACAACAACAAAAAACCCATTCTATACGACATAACAATAGAAACTATATGTGATGGGGGCTGCGGTAGCGCAGTAGCTAGAACTATATGTGATGGGGGCTGTGGTAGCGCAGTAGCTAGACACTCGTCTGCTGTCTTAGTGGGCAGCGATTTGATCCACAATGGGATGTATTACAATTTTAAAAATTGACCTCTGCTCCCAGGCCGACCCAGCCTATTATGGGTATCAAGATATGTCTTGGGCGGCTGGCATAATACGACCGCTTCAACCTCTTGTGCTGATTGGTCTGTAATAATATATTCTAGCTAATAATGTCCCGAATGCATTAAGGCCAGTGAAAGGGGATCAACAAATATCTGTCTAAAATGGTCATGCATACTGTGTGTATTGACTGATTGTAACCTTGAACTGTTGAACAGAATGTTATTATTTTTGTTATATATGATAACAGAAATGTTGTCTCTATAATTTGCTTTATTTGAAGGTGTGTTTAATTGAGGATTTGGTCAAGTCTGGTTTATGACCCTAAAGATGAAGTAAAGATTTGATCAAGTCTGGTTCACTGTCCCCAAAAATGTAGTAAAGATCTGATCAAGTCTAGTTCACTGACCCTAAAGATGAAGTAAAGATCTTCTTCTTCTTCGTTCATCCAGAGTTTTTTTCCGGACGTGATTGCGTTGTGCCTGTTTACAGCAGAGCTGCGTTCTTGCGCCGTTAGGCCGACACATCCGACTTCTGCGGGCATTTGTTGACCGGGTTAACCTTCCCGGGGAAGTAAAGATCTGATCTAGTCTAGTTCACTGACCCTAAAGATGAAGTAAAGATCTGAGCGTCTAGTTCACTGATCCCAAGATGTAGTAAAGATCTGATCAAGTCTAGTTCATGGCTCTAAAGATGAAGTAAAGATTTCAGCAAGTCTAGTTCACTAACCCGCTGTTCTATATGGGCCAGCTGGGATGGGGGATAACACCACAACAGTGAGAATAAAACGTCCTAAGAAACCCCCGGGATGGTTAACCCGGTCATCAAATGCCCGCAGGTCGGATGTGTCGGCCTAACGGCGCAAGTACGCAGCTTTGCTGTAAACAGGCACAATGCAATCACATCCGAAAAAAAACTAACTCTGGATGAACGAAGAAGAAGAAGAAGTTCACTAACCCCCAAAGATATAGTAAAGATTTGATCAGGTATAGTTAATTGAACCTAAAGATGTAGCAATGATTTGATCAGGTTTAATTCATTGACCTTACAGATAAAGTAAGGATTTGATCAAATCTGGTTCACTTGTCCTAAAGATGAAGCAAGCATTTCATCAGCTAAAGTTTGTTGACCCTGAAGATGCCATGTGGATTTTGCCCGCTCTAGTTTGCCATGGTTATAGCAGCCTTGTACAAGATGAAAAACTACAATAAAAGGGGTCAATTGCAGCGAGAAAAAGAGTGTTGAAGTGCTTTATAGAATCTTTACTATTGTATGCATGTTAAACGTGGGCGAAGGCAGACAAGCTGAGTAGTCTAATGGCGGTGGAAGTATAGTTTCTGAGGACATTGTAGCGATAACAGTGGATGAAAAGAAAATTAAATTTCTTTAAGAAACACACAGAAACCATAAATTGATTAGACAAATGAGTAGTTAAGATTTTTGGGGGCACATTATGATGAGAAATAAACTTGAAAACATAATGATGACGGCAGAATTGAATGGATAAGATATAAGAGCAAGGGAGATAAATACATGGATAGCTTGGCCAGTTATTGTGTTTGGTCAGATCCGTCAGATACTTCTCCTGGGGTAGGTGTGTGCAGGATCGACATCTTCGGTTCCACATAGACTGTGTTGTTAATCATGTTTAGACTCGCCTGTCTAAGATTTCTCATGATTCAGATTTACAAGAGGACATCTTTGGCTCTGCATAATGCATAATCTGTGTTGTTAATCATGTTTGGACAGGCCTGTCTGGAAGTTATCCTGAGCCAGGGGTTACAGGATAGATAGGTAGTTATTCAACTGCTGCTGTTTTTCATTTCAGTTCACAGCATCATGCAAAAGTATACATATTTTACAACATCCATATTTACTCAGCTTAATATTTGTGTTATGCTGTACTTACAAGATTTTATATTGTTATTTTGGTTGCAAAAGCTGTACTGGTGTAGTTATTATGTTTTTGTTGTTTATGACAGTGTTTGTTTTTGCTAGTTTCTGCTTTCTTATTTTAATAAATTCTTCTGTAGATGTGTTCTCTGTTTCACATCTTCTAACTTCACCGGGAGTCAGCTAGCCACAACATACTTCAATCCTTCCATGTTTTGCTTAATTCAGACGGTTAAAAGAGCAAGGAACAAACATCCTGATTCCAAATTAATAAAAATGATAAATAATTTGAAAACAGTTGAATTATTCTACTGTCTGGCAAAATTTATTGCAAGTGCGTGATAGCATCAACTGTTTGTGTGCATGTTGTTATTTTAACTTGTTCAATCCCAAATATTTGTTGCCTTAAATTTATACAACTTTGAATCTAAAGCAGAGTAGCCAGAATTAAATGTAACAATTGGGACACATTTGTTAAATGTAATAGCTGGGATTAAGTTGTTAAATGTAACAATTAAGATAATCTTGTTAAATGTAAGATGGGATAAAGTTGATATATGTAACAATTGGGATAAAGTTGTTAAATGTAATAATTTGTATAAAAGTGATTAAATGTAACAATTGGGATAGAGTGGTTAAATGTAACAGTTGAGATAGAGTGGTTAAATGTGACTGCTGGGATAGAATGGTTGAATGTGACAGTTGGGATAGAATGGTTGAATGTGACAGCTGGGATAGAATGCTTGAATGTGACAGTTGGGATAGAGTGGTTAAATGTGACAATTGAGATAGAGTGGTTACATGTGACAGTTGGGATATAGTAGTTAAGTATAACAGTTGGAATAGAGTGGTTAAATATAATAGTTGGGATAGAATGGTTAAATGTGACAGTTGGGATAGAGTGGTTAAATGTGACAGTTGGGTTAGAGTGGTTAAATGTAAGAGCTGGGATAGAACGGTCAAATGCAGCAGTTGGGAAAGAGTGGTTAATTGTTACAGTTGGAATTGAGTGGCTAATTGTAACAGTTGGGATACAGCTGTTGAATCGGATAGGTTTTAAGAAAAGTAAGGAAATATACAAAGACTAACTGATACACATATAGTGAACTGTTTGCTATCTGCTATTCAGACTCATAATGGAGGCAAAGAAAAAAATGCTGAATGCGCCATAGGAGGCATAAAAGCAGGGTTATTGCTAAACCGTTTCTCTGATTCTCTATTGGACTAAACGTGACTATCTTGGTATTTGTAAAGAAAACAGAGCTGATCGACTACTCCGGTGATCGTGTGAGGTGACGAAGAATAACCGCCCACACTTAACGGCATGGCACATGATGATGATGAATGCTAAGCCATTTGTTTAAAAACATTAGCCACATATTCATGCTATTCATGAATATGTATTTAGTAATGACAATTAGACAAAAGAATTCGTGAAAGGCAAGGAAGGTCCTGCAGGATATTGGCACCTTGCCGTCTTGACAGATGATAGTTTGTTACTCATTGTGCTTCTAACAAGGCATAAAAATCTGCCCATAGCACAAAGCCTGGGCTGAATTGTAGACTGTCTTGCCCATGCAGCATGATCCCTCTCTCGGCCTGGGCTGAATTGTAGAGATCATGTGTTGCCCATGCAGCATGATCCCTCTCTTGGCCTGCCTAGTTTACTCTAGAGCAGGGGTGGGCAAACTACAGCCCACGGGCCGTATGCGGCCCACCACCTGATTTTATGCGGCCCACGAGGGCATTTAGGAATAATAATTTTTACTTCGTTTTTAAGTTATTTTGTTGAATTTTAAAGAATTTCATGTACCGTTATGATTATTTCAACATGTTTAAGATTTCTTTCTAATTATCAATTTTTGTAAACAGTCCTTGGCCTTCATAATGTAATTCTTCTTCTTCTTCTTCTTCTTCTTCTTCTTCTTCTTCTTCTTCTTCTTCTTCTTCTTCTTCTTCTTCTTCTTCTTCTTCTTCTTCTTCTTCTTCTTCTTCTTCTTCTTTTTTCGCCTTAAATACTATAACTGCAATGTTGCCTCTTGTGTGAATTTAACTGTCCTTTTTAGTTCACTCAGCAGTCGATAGAGTTTATCTTCCACTGTCGTCTCTCTTGGCCAGAAGGTTAGCCTAGACATGTTGTAATTTGGGCAGTCTTTGAGTATGTGCTCTGCTGTTTGCGACGATAATCCACACGTGCACATGGCTGATTCACCAATCTTGAATCTTGTATAATGTGGTTGCGTAATCGATTGTGTCCTGTTTTGAGGAACAGAATAATGACTTGTTCTGGTCTGTCCATAACGTGGTAGTCGTCTTGAGCAGGTTTTGGTGGCTTTCTGACTGATTTGATCATTCTTTTCTTTTGGTGGTAACGGGCACATCAGGCTGTTCTTCTTTTGCTCCTTCCTTAGCCAATCGACCAGTTCTGTCATTTCCGGGTACTCCACATGGGATGGTATCCACTGTATGGTGACCTTATGCTGGCTGCTAAGTTCAGAAAGTAGTGTCCTTAATACTGGCAATTTCCGAGACATCATTTCGTTTTAATTGAGGTGAGTTTCTTGCAAGCAACATACACTTACCTTTTCTTGGTCCAAGATGTTTTCTAGTTCTATTGTTTTGTTGCTGAATCCCTCCGCATTCCAGTGCATTAGTTTTAGTCTTTGTTTGGTATGGCCAGATGCTCTATTCTCAGGTCCCCTGGCTCCACAGGACATCTGAGAAGGACCTCCAGTAGTTGTGGTTGGACTCTTTCGAGGCATATGGCCAGGCACTGCACCTGCCTGGGGGTCCAAAGTAGGGCGAGCACCGTAACATTTAGCTGTAGTCGACATATTTCATTGCGCGTGATTGGTGGCATCCTGATTTCTGTGGTGCGCCTCCTGGCTGGTTGCCTCTTTATTCAGCACCTTTCCTTTGCTAGAGCAGACTGTGGTCTTACTCGAGTTTAGGTTGTAGGCACGCACACACATGTCTGCGCATGCACGTACGAGCATACACATCTAGAGCGTTCTGTATATTTCTCGGCGCCATTGACTCGCCGCCGCCCCTTCGCCTGTTAGGTAAAACAGTTCCGCCACGAGAAGGCCAGAAGTTGGACTTCTGCTGCATAGGTGATGAATGCATGAGCCATTAGGGTATTTATGCAAGGTTGGGTGCTCACCCCAACCCAGCCCCTGGCTGCATACAGCAACATTTGGAACCTTGTGCTAAAATGCGAATTTATCGATTTTTAAATAGAGAAATATTTATCGACATGAAAAATTTAATAAGAATGATGTTATGAAAAACAGATATTTCTCCGGTGAATAAAATGATTTATTTTGCAAGAAAATATTAAATTTAAAAGTCATTTGCTGTTTTAAATTATTTCCACATTTACAATGTTCAAATTAATGTATTTGTTGTAGTAGTCTTGATATATTTCTGAAATTTATTCTGAGTTTACTACTTGTTTTCCGAATATTTTATTTTCACACACAGCCGTAAGTAGGTTTTGTTTCATTTCCGTTTTAAAGTTGTGTACAGTTCTAACTGTTAGAATTTTATCTAAAAAATGAGTGTCAATAACAAACGTAAGATTGAAGATGAATGCCGTGTTTTTAATTATGAATGGACAACTAAGTACTGTTTTATAAAAGTTGGTAGCAAATCAGTTTGCTTGCTGTGTCGTGAGTCAGTGGCTGTCTTCAAGGAGTACAATTTAAAAAGGCATTATCAAACAAAATATTCTGATTTCGGATACAATTTAACAACTGAAGGGAAAGAAAGGAAATGCCTTGAGTTGGTGAAAAATTTTTGAGAAACAGCAAACTGTTTTCACTAAACCCCTCTGCTGTGTGTCCACCATGACGAGATAGAGGGGCTTGCGTGTTCCAATGACCCCAAGAGCTATGCCGACGGTAGCACAGCTACTGGTAGGGTCACCCATGTCGGACAGGTCAAGGGAGAGGGACCAGACCAAGTGACACACAAAACTGCTGCCTTGTAGGTAGACTGGGGACAGTCAAAGGCTAGGGAAAGCATCCCGAAAAATGCTTGTCGAAATCGGATGTACTGAGCCACAGGCTTGACAAAGAAGTGCAACGTAACTTTATCATTTCATGATGCCACAGGTGGTCACCTTCCCCTGTGCTGTGGAGTCAAGGCACAGAGGAGTAGGTTAAGAGCTTTTGACCAAATACCAAGGACACTCAACATACTACAATGGAATGCAGAAGGAGTTTATAACAAGAAAGTCTCCCTAACAAAGCGTCTTCATAAAGATAGTATAGATGTGGCATGCATTCAAGAGACACACCTCAATGCCAACCACAAATTCTCAGTCAGAGGATATCAGGCCACACGTTTTGACCATGAAGGACACAAAGGAGGAGTTCTAATACTTACACGAAATACAATACCTTGCAGCGAAGTATCTGTGATCTGTGACAACCAAACGGAAATTATAGGTGTTGATATAATGATAAAGGACGTGAAAATAAGAATTTAAAATCTGTATAGCCCAGCAGATAAGGACCTCACACTCTCAAACATGAAAATAACTGACACAAACTGCATTATTGTCGGAGACTTTAATAGCTGTTCAGAAAGATGGGGATACCCAGATACTGACAAAAGAGGAGATGAAGTGGAGGACTGGGAAATAGACGCAAATCTCCATCTACTCAACAAAGCGGATGACACACTGAGCTTCTACTCCAGAAGATGGCTTACCACTTCTACTCCAGACTTAGTTTTCTGCACAGGAGACATCCTCCACAAAATTAATCGCCATGTGCTTGACCAATTAGCAGGTAGTGACCACAGGCCAATCAAGCTTGTAATGAATATGGAGTATGTTCCACAGGAGCAAAAGCCTTTGCCCCGCTGGAATTACAAACGAGCAGATTGGGACAGATTTGCCATACTAACAAACAAATATTGTGAAAACATAAATACACGATATGGCAACATGAAGCAAATAGTGGAAAGTCTAAACAGAGCAATAATACAGGCAGCCACTGAGTCTATTCCAAGAGGAGCGAGGAACAATTACAAACCATACTGGACTGAAGAACTACAAATTTTGGAGGACAAAGTTGAAGATGCCAGGAAGACAGGAGAGAGAAAACAAACAATTGAAGCGAACATCTCTCTCGAAGCCATCTCAGCAAAATATAAAAGAACAGTAAATCAAACAACAAGAGATTGTTGGAGGGAAAAAACAGAAAACCTGAATTTTGATAGGGATGGAAACAAACTATGGAAACTACTGAAAGCCATGAACAATGAAGGACCTAGAAACAAACAAATAACAATTAAACAAGGAAATGCCTTGCTTACAGGAAAAAAGGCTGCAAATGCACTAATGGAACACTATGCAAGTGCAAACCACATTGATATTACAACCGAACAGAAGAAAGCAATCAAAGACAAACAGATACACTATAGAAATACAGAGATAGCAGCAGAATATATGATGGCAAATCTAAAAATGGAAGAAATGGAACAGGCAATGAATACCCTAAAAAAGAAGAAATCACCAGGAAAGGATGGAATCACAAATGAAATGCTAATAGGACTAGGCACAAAGGCAAAAAAGAAACTACTAGCAGTTCTAAATCACAGCTGGAAGAGAGGAATAGTCCCACAGGCATGGAAGGAAGCTATACTAATACCAGTCCCAAAGAAAGGAAAAGACTTGGAAGAACCAAATGGCTATCGACCTATCAGTCTACTTGGCTTTGTAGGAAAATTAATGGAACGCATTATCAATGGCAGGCTAATATGGCATCTGGAAGAAAACCAACTCTTAACACCACACCAAGCAGGATTCAGAAAGTACAGATCCACTGAAGATCAAATAACCTATATAGCTCAGGAAATAGAGGATGCCTTCCAAGAGAAAAAGCACACACTAGCAGTCTGGATAGATTTAGAAAAAGCATTTGATAAAGTATGGAAGGAAGGACTGAAAGTAAAACTGCAAAAAATGCATGTTTGTGGAAAAATGTATAAATGGATCAGCCACTACCTTGAGAACAAAACTGCCAGGACAAAAGTACAAGGACAAACCAGCAAAATGATGCTGTTGGAGCAAGGTGTCCCCCAAGGAGGAGTTCTTTCATCAACATTATTCCTAGCATATATAAATGACATAACGGAAAATTTTCCAGCTAGAGTACACATATCCTCCTTTGCAGATGACCTAGCCATATGGACATCTGAAGAATATATTAGTACAGCTAACAGCAGAATACAGCAAGCCTTAATAGCGCTAGAGGACTGGTCAAAATCATGGCTAGTGAAGATAAGTGAGGAGAAAACAACATGCACAGTGTTCTCCCTCTCAAATAAAACTCAGCAACCTAAGCTGGCATTGAATGGAAAAATATTGCGCCATGAAGAAAATCCAAACTATCTAGGTTTGGAGTCACCTTTGATCGTCGCCTGACATGGAAGACACAGGTTGAGAAAAATCGAACAAGAGCAAGGCAAAGAATGGCAATCATGAAAAAGCTTGCCGGTACAACGTGGGGAGCAGATGAGAAAGTTCTCAAGAAGTTATATACTGGACGGGTGAGGCCAGTACTGGACTATGGCATTGCAGCTTGGGCAACAGCAGCTAAGTCAAACTTTAACAAAATAAGTAGAGTCCAAAATCAAGGAATGCGAATCATAACTGGAAGCCTGAAGACAACGCCTATTAATGAACTAGAAAAGATCACTTGTTTACAACCAATGCACACAACTTCCCAGCTTGGAGACAGCAGCAACTGTCTGAGATGATAGAAAACATTCCTGGTATGGAGAAAAAGAACACTCAGAATGAAACCAAAAGAAGAAAAATAACCCTAAATTACATAAAAGAACATTACCCAAGCAGCAATTTGACCCATGCATATACAGATGGATCAGCCAAAAATTCAGTAGAAATTGGAGGAGGAGGAATTCTCCTAAATTTAAAAAATGGAGTGAAAAAAGCACAAGTCAGTGGCAACTGGAAAATTTTCAAGTAGCTTCAAAGCGGAGGTAGAGGCTTTGAAAACTGCAGCAGAAATGCTCTTGATGGAGGAAAATAAAGAGAAGCAAATAGCTATCTTCACAGATGCAAAGTCAGCTATCTCAATACTGAAGAGCAACAACAGCACAGAACTAGCTGACCTAAGAGCAGCACTCCATGGTCTATGCCAGAAATCCAAAAAAGTTGTAATACAGTGGATCCCATCACATTGCAGTATACCTGGAAATGAAGAGGCTGACAGACTAGCAAAAGAGGGTGGACGACTACCACAGCCTGACATAGACATAACCTATAATGAGGCAAAGAGATTTATAAAAAGCACCTATAGAGCAAAATGGGAGTCAGAGCATCCAGGCCACCAGAAGGATGATGCATATTACAAATTTGACCGAAGAGAACAAGTAGCAATCTTCAGACTCTGCACAGGACATAACAGGCTGAAACACCACTTCTTCAATAAACTAACGATAGGAGATACCGATGAATGTAATTGTGGAACTGGTAAAATGATAGCTAAACATTTGCTGCAAGAGTGCCCAATATATGCAGAACAGAGAAAGATATTATGGCCCACACCTGCTTCATTTGAGGACAATCTCTATGGAGATATCAACAAGCTCAAGTTGACTGCAGCTTACTTTAACTACATTCAGGTTGACATTTAAATGTGCATGAAGAAGTATTTAGACTGCCACACTTCATACCACAGGCATGTCGGTTACGCAAGCCTCCCAGAGGCATGAAATGGAATATTGCTTGGATAGCAAATCCATTACGTGGAAAGTCCGAATCGAAAGCTCACTGTGTGGGCTTCTTAAAAGGTGGAAAAAGTGCCCTAGTGGCACAAAATGGAATATTGCTCGGATAGCAAATCCATTACGTGGAAAGTCCGAATCAAAAGCTCACTATGTGGATGTCATCTGCAAACTGCATTCTTCTGGCTTCCGGAAAAACAGCCTATGGTGAAAGGAAGGCCCAATATACGGAAGTGTGGCTAAGCAGCCATGTGCAGGTCGTGACGATTCCTTGGGCGAGCCCAGTACCAGAGCGCTGTGTGATGGCTCTGCAATTATGGAAGCCTCCTTGGATGGCGGGGAATGCCCATGGTCTGCCCGTGCCTTCCCTTGAGGGCTGACCAGGATACCTTTGGCTGTTCTATATGGGCTAGCTGGGATGGAAGATAACACCACAACAGTGAAAGTCTAACGTCCTAAGAAACCCCCGGGAAGGTTAACCCAGTCAACAAATGCCCGCAGAAGTCGGATGTGTCGGCCTAACGGCGCAAGAACGCAGCTCTGCTGTAAACAGGCACAACGCATTCACGTCCGAAAAAAAAAAAAAAAAAAAAAAACCTGATGAACGAAGAAGAAGAAGTTTTCACTAAACAGTCTTGAATTCAAGATGCTGCAACTGAAGCTAGTCTTGTGCTGTCACACAGAATTGTAAAACAGAACAAGCCATTTTCTGATGGCGAGTTCATCAAGGAATGTTTGCTAAATGCAGCAAACATTATGTGCCACCACCCCCCCCCCCCCCCCCCCCCCCCCCCCCCCCCCCCCCCCCCCCCCCCCAGATCTGACAACATTACTTTATCCAGGAGAACTGTGGTCAGACGTGTTGATTAGATAAGTAACAATGTTATGCATAAACTTCAAGATGCAAGTAAACAATTTTTGTGGTGGTCTCTTGCATTGGATGAGAGTACCGATGTACATGATACTGCCCAATTATTGATATTTATACGTGGAATAAACACTTCTTTCAAACTCACTGAAGAGTTATTGAGTGTTGAGTCACTCAAAGACACAACCACAGGCCATGATATATTCAATGCTTTTACTAACTGTGTTGAAAGAACTGGGATAGTTCGGAACAAGATGGCAAGTGTTACAACTGACGGAGCTTGTGCTTTGACTGGGAAAAATGTAGGTCTGGTAAAGTTGATAAGTGATAAGATTAAAGCAGAATATCCAGACCACACATTATTACCACTTCACTGTGTGATTCATCAAGAAAGTCTGTATAAAACTGTTTTGAATATCAAGCATGTTATTGACCCAGTTGTCAGTGTCATCAACCTCATCAGATCTGTCAAAAACTGTCATTTACTGCCAGTATAGTACCTTGCGGTGTATGACAGAGGGGTCTTTGAGCCTCAGGAATTAAGGCCTCCTGGCTAGTGCAGTCGCCGCGAACTGTGCAGGTTAGGATTTTCTTTTTGCCCCCGACAGAAAAAAATCCCACACCTTACTGAGGGATCGAACCCGGGTCTCCCGAAGGAGAGTCCAGCGTTCTAGCCACTCGGCGAGCCGCTCCTCCCTCATCAGATCAAGAGGACTTAATCACATACAGTTCAAGGCATTACTTGACGATTTGGAAACTGAACAATCCGATGTCCTGTACCACACCAGTGTTCGATGGCTGAGTCTCTGCAAGGTGTTGAGGCGAGTGTGGGAACTCAGAGAAGAAATAGTGATGTTCCTAGAGATGAAGGGCATTGAATGTGACTTTAAAACTAATATTGTCAATAAAGAGTGGAAGTTAGACTATGTTTGCCATTGAAATTATGGAAAAGTTAAATGAACTGAATTGACAGTTAGACTGAGGATAGCAGTGAAAAATTTAAATCAGGTGCACGAAGGCAGAAGTTCTTGGTCCGGACAAAACTCTTAAGGCTCCCTGTCGAGGACTGTGGCTGAACGCCTCTAAGCCACAAACCCTCGGATCTGAGAGCCGGGCCGATACCCACCTACCGAAAAATAGAGGCGAGATACTAAGCAAGCTACATGTTCGAAGACTCTCAGCTGGGGGATATGAGGGATTCCCGGATGAGAGGGCCTGGCCGTTTTTCGCTCACTGCTGCACGAAGGTAAGGTGCTGAGCCGGCAGCATATGTAGCCTACCTCGTGAGCGAGTACAAAAAGTCAGAAAAGTGCCCCAGTCGAAGGAAATGGTTACGAAAACTGTCTGTATCTAACTCATAGAGAGTGTAGACAAAAGTGGAAGAACGTCTCAATGACGCGAAATGGAACGCACGGCGAGCGAATCTATTGCGTGGTCTGAAGTCAAAAGCAAAAGCTTACCGAGTGGATGTTGCTCGCAGTTTGACCGCTCCTGGTTTGTGCTTGAGCGATCAGTGGCAAGCGAGATGCCCAACACATGGAAGTGAGGAACTAAAGCAGCCATGAGCAGGACGTGGCAACTCCTCGGGTGAGCCCAGTCTCAGAGCAATATGTGCCGGCTCTGCAATTATGGAAGCCTCCTTGGATAGCGAGGGAATGCCCATGGTCTGCCCCTGCCTTCCCTTGAGGGCCGACCGCGATGTCGTTGATCGCTCTATCTTGACCAGCTGAAATGTTAGCGACATCACAACAGTCCAACGTGCCTCAAAACCAGAGGAAGGCTAACCTCATTAAAAAATGCCCGCCGGAAGTCGGAAGTGTCGTCCTACGGGTGGCAAACTAAAAATTGACACTACGCAATTACGTCCGAAGTGAAATGTCTCGTCCGAATGTCTCTCGCGCTAGGAACAGCTCTGACTACCTAGTTTCCGAATGCCGCTCTTGTTCGGAACAGCTCTGACTAGGTAGTTTTTCCGAATGTCTGTGCCTGGAACAGCTCTGACAGGCGCAATGACAAACACATGTCCGAAAACTCACTGAGTGTATACCGTCTGCAAACCTGTCTGGTTTGTGCGGGAATGGCCCGGGGCAAACGAAATGACCAATATATTGAAGAGAGGATTTAAAGCAGCCATGAGCAGGACGTGACGATTCCCTCGGTGAGCCCAGAATCAAGGCGCTATGTGTCGGCCCTGCAACTATGGAAGCAACCTTGGATGGCGGTAAATGCTATGGACTGTCCCTGCCTTCCTTTGAGGGATGACCGTTGTCTTCGACCGTTCAACCTTGCCCAGCTGGGGTGTAGATGGCACCACAAAAGTGAGAGTCTCCCAGGAATGCTACCTGGTAAAAAAAGCACGCTATAGTCGGATGTGTTGGCCTACGGGTTTCAGCCCAAGGGCGCATAACAGACACACCGCAATCACATCTGAAAAAACACTCCGGATGAACTGAAAAGAAGAAGAAGAAGAATTGACAAACTTCAGGGCAATGGTGTGTTCGCACATGAACTGTATGTACATGTAAAATCATTTCAGGCTAAACTCTCACTGTACTCCAGACAAGCAAGTGAAAAAGATTTTGTCACTTCCCTTGCTGAAACAAGAAACCATTTTTGGTGAAATGACTGAAAAGTACAAAGCCCAATTAGATGCACTGATTGAAGAATTTAGATGGAGATTCCAAGATTTCAAGAACGTAGAGCCACAGTTCAATATTCTCAGTTCCCCTTTCAGTGCAGAAGCTGATACAGCAACAGAGGAAATACAGTTGGAGCTACTTGACTTACAAGCATATCATGACCTGAAAGAGAAATTCAAGTCAGATGGTTTGCTGGATTTTTATGGATCTTTATCACAAGAATCATTTCCCAACTTGAAAAACTTTGCAGCTAAACTTTTATCATTGTTTGGATCAACATACATTTGCGAACAAGCATTCTCTTCCTTGAAGATCAACAAATCTAAGAGTAGGTCTTTATTGTCGGACTGCAACTTGCATGCTGTCATGCGAATTTCAACAAGTAAATTTGCTCCAGATTTCAAGAACATTGTCAAAAAGTGCAAGCAGTTACATACATCTCAATAGAAATCAACAATTATAGTGACAGTGTAGTCGGTTTGTGTCTAAATTAAAGCCATTGATAGATAATAAAGAATATTTGTTATAATAACAAATTGTAAAATCTTGTTAACAAATTAGTAACAGTTTTTGTCCATATTGTCAAATATAATGTATAAGTATATAAGTAAAATAAAATTGCAATAATTATTTATTTATACTGCTTAATAACCTATAAATAATTAATAATTACTTATTGTGATAGGTTGCTGTAAGCAAAATGGACATTTTATACAATATATATATATATATATATATATATATATATATATATATATATATATATATATATATATATATATATATATATATATATAACACAATGTGTGTGTGTCCGTTCTTTATCGCGTTCGCGAACGGTTCATCCGATTGAGATGAAATTTTCTACACGTCTTCTTTTCATTCCCGTGCAGCCAACTGTCATAGGTTTTTATTGTACAATCAGCCTATTTACTTACTAGAATTTAGTATTTAAATTTAAATTATCATTTCTATATAGCGAGGGGACTTAACTTAAGAAAAGTTATTTTAAGGGGCATAATTCTTAATAACATTGCTATATACTTTATAGTCATATTGTTGCATTGTTTTCAAAGATTTATAAGCTCTTTGTCTACAGTTATTTACAGGCATATGAGTTATAATAAATAATGATATTATCTTTAAGGCATTTTCAAAGTTTTCATCAAAATAATGCATCTATTTAAATAGTGAAAATTTTCTAACTCATTTTTTAAATTTTACTTCAACAGAACATTAATTTTTGTTTTTAACATTCTCATATTTATGGCGCGTTACACCCACGTTGGGTATTTATGATTCCAGCCCATGTTAAACATTTCCTCAACGAGTTACTTTTCATGCATTTTAATGCTTATTGTTCTTTTGTTGTCAAAGAATTGCTTCATAAGAGATGTTGTATGAAAGAATGTATGAGAGGAAATAGAGTAGGGCAGAATGTAGGACGGGCCTGCGTGCCCAATTCTTAACCCTCTGAAAATAAAGATTTTCATTCGTTAAAAAAATAAAAGTAATTTTTTGTGAGAGAAAGTTAGTTGCATATCGTTTGCAGTACTCTGCAGTCAACCCACCGTCCACCATTTATTGGCTGTTCGTGATATCTTGGTAAGTTTACTTTAGATAGATCTCTTCCAATCATATTTTCTACTATCAATCTATCTATTCTTCTATTCTATCTATATTTTTAACGGGAATGGACCGAACATAGATTGATAAACAGACAGACCAGACAGACAGACAGATAGACAGACAGACAGACAGACAGTCGGGAATTTACAGGCATATGAGTTATAATAAATAATGATATAATCTTTAAGGCATTTTCAAAGTTTTCATAAAAATAATGCATCTATTTAAATAGTGAAAATTTTCTAACTCATCTTTTTATTTTTCTTCAACAGCACATAAATTTTTTTTAACATTCTCATATGTATGGTGCGTTACACCCACGTTGGGTATTTATGATTCCTGCCCATGTTAAACATTTCCTCAACGAGTTACTTTTCATGCATTTTAATGTTTATTATTCTTTTGTTGTCAAAGAATTGCTTCATAAGAGATGTTGAATGAAAGAATGTATGAGAGGAAATAGAGAAGAAGGGCAGAATGTAGGACGGGCCTGCGTGTCCAATTCTTAACAATTTTAAAATAAAGATTTTCGTTCGTTAAAAAAAAAATAAAAGTAATTTTTTGTGAGAGAAAGTTATTTGCATATCGTTTGCAGTACTCTGCAGTCAACCCACCGCCCATCATTTATTGGCTGTTCGTGATATCTTGGTAAGTTTACTTTAGATAGATCTCTTCCAATCATATTTTCTACTATCAATCTATCTATTATGAGATGCTTCCCTACCAGGGGCTGGGCGAAGCCTGGCCGGGTCAGACAGACAAACAGATAGACAGACAGACAGATAAACGGGAACGGGAGCTTATATGACTACTTATATGAATTAAATTAAATGCTCCCCTCCAGGGGCTGGGCGAAGTCGGGCCGTGTCAAACAGACAGACAGACGGACAGACAGATAGATAGATAGATAGATCCCTGCCAGGGCCTGGGTGAAGCCGGGTCGGGTCAGCTAGTATATGTATATATATATATATACACACACACACACACACATGCGGCCCGCCAATAGCTTTACATTTGTCGATGCGGCCCTACGCACAAAAAGTTTGCCCACCCCTGCCCTAGTCCATACTTGCCCATTATACATCCGTCCTGTTGATTTCCAACTTTGGCATTCAAGTCACCCATTATGATAGTTACTTCAGAATTCTTGCATTTCTTGAAGGCTTTCTCTATATCACTATAAAATGCATCAATGCTGTTATCACTACTGTCTGCTGTTGGTGCATAAACTTGTATGACGTTGACATCATCAAAAGGTCTTCCACTCAACTTCACCAGTAACACTCTGTCTGATACAGTCCAATATCCTTTGATCGATTTTGCTCTCTCTGTATCCAGTTATAATTGCTACTCCTCGCTGTTGTTTCTCTCCACCAGAATAGATTATTCTATATTCCTCAGATGTCATAATGTCCCATTCCTGTCCATCTGGTCTCACATACACCTAACAGGTTAATATTTAATCTTCTCATTTCATTCTTAATGTTATCAAATTTCCCATCCCCACTCATAGTTCTTACATTCCAAGTTCCTACTTTCAATGTTGATATTCTTTTGCACTCAGTCTCCTGATGACGGTCTGGAGTCACCTGGTGCACATGACTACCCCTACCCGGCGAGGCTGCTCCTATGGAGCACCCATTTACGCTGTTTCTCTGATTATCGATAAGACTGCAGTACATAATATTCTTGGCATCTGTAAAGAAGGTAGTTTGCCATTGATTTCCTTCCTAGCAGTGACCATACTGGTCGATGACCGTAGCCAATGTCTCCCAAAAAAGAGATCCTCTGCCAACCGTCGTGAAACTGGAGACCATAACCTACAACTATCTGTCTGCTGCTCCTCAACTTCATCCACCACCTGCATCCATGGCTTCACGTAACCCTGATCGGGGGGCTAAACGTGTCTCGTAGGCTAGTGGAGGGAAGGAGGCATCCATCAAGGTATTACTATCATGCTATTATATTTTAAATATTCTCTAAGCAAACGTAATTGCACCAGCATTTGAGAGAGAGAGAGAGAGAGAGAGAGAGAGAGAGAGAGAGAGAGAGAGAGAGAGAGAGAGAGAGAGAGAGAGAGAAAGAGAGAGAGAGAGCTATTTGTTCAAATTGAATGAAATTTACAAACATAAATGGCATTTCCTCTAAACATATTTATCAACATAAACTCCATAGACTTCCAAGGTCTTTCGCCGTTAATCCAGTTCCAGTTCCAATGTTCAAAACAAAAATTCCAAATTCGTCCTCGTCTAACCTGCTTCATCAGCTGTGGTTCTTATTGAGGATCGTGGCTTTTGTAGGTGTGTTCACCCTAATTCTTGTCTTGTGGGTCCTATCTCGGACTGGTTATGTAGCGTTTGTGTCTGTGACGTCAGCAGTGGTCGGCGGCTATCCTTTGTGCTCTTCTGTTGTTATGATTTTCTTTGTTGGTGTTGGCCCCTGGTTCGCCTGGCTGCAGTCCTTATAAGGACTTTACGTAACCCCACTCCAGCTGGGGGATCGGTCGGCGGCTTTCCTTTGTGCTCTTCTGTTGTTGTGGTTTTCTTAGTTGGTGTAGGCTCCTGGTTCGTCTGGCTTTACTGGCTGCAGTCCTTATAAGGACTTTTTATTAGGTCAATTAGTCTCCTTCGTTGTGTATTTTGTGTAGGAGCTTTTCGACGGTTCTATTTTCCTTGTTGAACTTTTTGTCATCTTCGAGTTTTAGCTTCGGCCATATCTTTCTTTCCTCTGTGGTCAGCCAAGGTACTTTCTCTCCATCTTTTATGTAGTAATGGTAGTCGGTATTTCTTTCTATGATTTTTTGTGGCCATTCTACCGGTCGCCTGAGTTTTTTTGGTTTCTTCTTTTCTCTTTCAATCCAGCACCTTTCGAATTCCTGGTCTCTGATTGTCTCCTTCCTTAGGAACTCTCGTAGATCTTCCAAAGTCCTCCCCACGGGCCGCTCCGTGTCTTCTACAGGGCGCTCGTCTTGGTTTGCTTCAACTGTCTGACGCGATATTGTCGTGGGTGGGTTGCTGGCTGTGTCTAGCGGATCCGGCTCATCCTCTTGTTGGATGTCTTCTTGTGGTTTCTCTGTGTGTTTTTTTGTTTCTTGTGCTGATTTGCTTTGGGTTGGTTCCCTTTCGATTGTTAGAATATCTCTGGCCGATTTGATGTCTCGCAGAATCTCTTCATTTATCTTTACCATCTGCCTCATATTCTCCACCTCTTGTTTGATGTCCCGCTGGATCTCCTTTATTTCGGCAAGTAGTTTCTCATTGTCGCTAGTTGGTGCCGTTGTTTGCAGTAGCTTGACTTGTTTCTTTAACTCGTCGATCTGCTTTCGCAGTAGATCTCTTTCGGTTTGTGCTATACCCGTGGCTGTCTCGTCCCTCTGCATTGCTTCCTTGAATGGAGTCTTTGTGATGATGGCGATTTTTAAGACGTCTCTCTGTCTCTGTAGGTACGGACAGCCCAAGTATCTTGCGCCATGCTTGCCCAGGCAGTTGGCGCACTTTCTTTTGTTGTTGGGTGCTCGGAAGTCCGTGTCCAGCTTGGCCAGCGGACATTCCTTGAAAGCGTGGTGATCGGCACAGTATCGGCAGATTTCCGTCTTACTGTGACACGTAGCTCTACTGTGGCCGGCCTTTTGACATCTGGAACATTGCGTGATTCTTGGTATGAATCTCTCTGGTTGCTGCATTCTCTTGTTGAATGCTACTGTGGTCGGCATCTCTCTGCATCCCGACGTCACTACTGCCAAGGTTGTAGGTATCTTGGAGTAGGTGAAAAGCCGCTCCGCCTTCAAGAATCGGATGTGAAGATTGTCTTCACGTAGCTGCTTCAGGATTTCTTCATCTGTCAGCTCCACAGGAATCCGCTTGATAACCCATCGGACTGTTTTTGAGTCGGTGTTTCCGACTCTGGTGTCTTTCTCCTCTTTCTTCTCTGCTGTCTTGATTCTTGACTGTGTTGGGCTGTCAATCTTCTCCCTCGTAGTAGCTTCAGTTATAGCTGTAGTCTCAGGCTCTTTGATGCAGCTAGCAGGTGGGCTCTCAACGTTCTTCTTCTTGTTGTCGGCTCCCACGCTGCTCATCTTGACAACAGCGTGTTTCTTGATGGATTTTCCTCGTGGCATTTTTCCCGCGAATCAGGCTTCTTGACAGAATAATGCGACTTGACTTGTTAGCGCTCGCAGTGCGAATGGGCACGATAATGCCGTTATTGAATTATAAGAATCGCCGTTAATGTAAGTAAATTGTCTTTTAATTGTAGGTGGCCTTAAGAGGCCAGTAAAAAAATGTTTCCCCACAGAGGGGAAGTTTCTGATGTTAGTCATGTCCCCTTATCATTAAAAGTACAGTTTTAACAATTAAACATAAACATAGAATTGAAAAAGTGTATCATAAAATGTAAGTAAATAAAGATTAAACAAATGTTATATAAACATTTTAATAGCTTTCTTCTCACAATTGCAACAGGATGACCGCGGTATTTATTGTTTTATTCTCAAAGAAAAATAAAAGATTTTAATGTTAGTTATTGGTATTATACCTAGGTATACCATTTTTATTTTCAAATTCTAGTAATTTCCCTTGTATCAATATTAGATGTTTATGTCCCCTACCAAGCGCAAACTGCTACTGCAACCGTAGATTGATCTTAGGCAATTTACATATAAGGTAGACCAAGAAGACGGTAGGGAGATAATATATATACAGACCTACAAGCACTTGGAATCAACGACTGGCAAGAGAAGGTCAACCAGAGAGACGAATGGAGACGAATTGTATCTGCAGCAAAGAACCTCAATGGCTCGGAACGCTGAAGAAGAAGAAGAAGAATTTACATATAAACTTAAAGAAAGTCAAATATACAAATAGAAACGCAAAATTTGATCTACAGGCACTGAAGAGTGAGGAGATAAAAGATAAATTCAACGTAGAGGTAAAGAACAGATTCGATGCATTGTCCGATATGGAAATTTTATTTTAAGACATCAGTGACCAATTGGAAATATTAAAAAAAATCAGTCAAGAGGCTGCACTAACAACAATGATAATCCCAACAATAAAGATAATAGGACGCAAGAAATGGATGATGGAAGACATCTTAAAACTCATGGAAATAAGAAGAAATAACAAAAATAACAAGGAAATATACGAAGAGATTCACAGGAAAATTATAAGCTATGCAAAGAGGCAAAAGAAACATGGCTTCAGGAAAATTGCAAGGAAATTGAAAACCAACACAAAACCCAGAATACCAAATTAATGCACACAAGAATTAATGACATCACTAACGAAAGAACACACACATCAACAGGTTGCCTAAAAACCAAAGATGACAAAATCATAATAGAAAAAGATCAGATTTTACATGCGTGGTCAGATTATGTGAAAGACCTTAAGATGATACAAGAGAAGAACAATATGATCATCAGAATAATAATGGACAATCACTTTTGTTTGTCGGGGTGATTTTCTTTTAGATATCTAACAATTCCGCAGAGCCGTCTCCCTGGCGAAGGTGTTAACGATTTTCTCCGTAATCCCGTATATCCACGTGTGGGGAAACAGCTGCGCGAGATTTGGTAGGGAATCGGGTTGCGTTGGTTACTTACAGGGGTATCTGAGATTGTCGCTCAGTAAGCAATGCAAAATACTCTGCGTAATCTTGCAAAGACATCAACAACAGCGGTAAAATGCTGTTGTTGACAGCGATGTAAATATGATTTGCGAAAAAAAGATTCCGCTGAATGCTTGAACATAAGTGTAGTGCTCAATCAAGGCATTACTATCATGTTATTATGATATTTGAAATATTCTCTAAGCAAACGTAATTGCACCAGCATTTAGCAGAGAGAGAGAGAGAGAGAGAGAGAGAGAGAGAGAGAGAGAGAGAGAGAGAGAGAGAGAGAGAGAGAGAGAGAGAGAGAAGAACAATGGGGGGGGGGGGAGAACTATTTGTAATATTTGTCAACATAAGCCCCATAAGCTTGCACGGCCTTTCACCAGTGCGAAAATAAGTGCACGCAGGCCCTGATTGTGCCAGACCAGGTTTTGCCCTACTCACTTCGCCTGTTAATCGTCATCTCTCTCATTCCTATCACCTAGGCCAGAGGTGGGCAAACTACGGCCCGCCACTTGATTTTATGCGGCCCGCAAGGGCATTTAGGAATAATAATTTTTACTTCGTTTTTAAGTTATTTTGTTGAATTTTAAAGAATTTCATATACCGTTATGATTGTTTCAACATTTTTGATAAGATTTCTTTCTAATTATCAATTTTTGTAAACAGTCCTTGGCCTTCGTAATGTAATGCTTCTTCTTCTTCTTCTTTCGTTCGCCTTAAATACCATAACTGCAATGTTGCCTCTTGTGTGAATTTAACTGTCCTTTTTAGTTCACTCAGCAGTCCATAGAGTTTATCTTCCACTGTCGTCTCTCTTGGCCAGAAGGTTAGCCTAGACATGTTGTAATTTGGGCAGTCTTTGAGTATGTGCTCTGCTGTTTGCGACGATAATCCACACGTGCACATGGCTGATTCACCAATCTTGAATCTTGTATACATGTGGTTGCGTAATCTATTGTGTCCTGTTCTGAGGAGCAGAATAATGACTTGTTCTGGTCTGTCCATGGTGTGGTAGTCGTCTTGAGCAGGTTTTGGTGGCTTTCTGATTGATTTGATCATTCTTTTCTTTTGGTGGTATGTAACGGGCACATCAGGCTGTTCTTCTTTTGCTCCTTCCTTAGCCAATCGATCAGTTCTGTCGTTTCCGGGTACTCCACAGTGGGATGGTATCCACTGTATGGTGACCTTATGCTGGCTGCTAAGTTCAGAAAGTAGTGTCCTTAATACTGGCAATTTCCAAGACATCATTTCGTTTTCGTTGAGGTGAGTTTCTTGCAAGCAACATACGCTTACCTTTTCTTGGTCCAAGATGTTTTCTAGTTCTATTGTTTTGTTGCTGAATCCCTCCGCATTGCAGTGCATTAGTTTTAGTTTTTGTTTGATATGGCCAGACGCTCTATTCTCAGGTCCCCTGGCTCCACAGGACATCTGAGAAGGACCTCCAGTAGTTGTGGTTGGACTCTTTCGAGGCATATGGCCCGGCACTGCACCTGCCTGGGGGTCCAAAGTAGAGCGAGTACCGTAACATTTAGTCGTAGTCGACATATTTCATTGCGCGTGATTGGTGGCATCCTGATTTCTGTGGTGCGCCTCCTGGCTGGTTGCCTCTTTATTCAGCACCTTTGCTTTGCTAGAGCAGAATGTGGTATTACTCGAGTTTAGGTATGTAGGCACGCACACGTCTGCGCATGCACATACGAGCATACACATCTAGAGCGTTCTGTATATTTCTCGGCGCCAGTGACTCACCACCGCCCCTTCTCCTGTTAGGTAAAACAGTTCCGCCACGAGAAGGCCAGAAGTTGGACTTCTGCTGCATAGGTGATGAATGCACGAGCCATTAGGGTATTTATGTAAGGTTGGGCGCTCATCCCAACCCGGCCTCTGGCTACATACAGCAACATTTGGAACCATGTTATGCTAAAATGCAAATTTATTGATTTTTATATAGAGAAATATTTATCGACATGACAAATTTAATAAGGATGATTTTATGAAAAACAGATATTTCTCCGGTGAATAAAATGATTTAGTTTGCAAGAAAATATTAAATTTAAAAGTCTTTTGCTGTTTAAATTATTTCCACATTTACAATGTTCAAATTAATTTATTTGTTGTAGTAGTCTTGATATATTTCTGAAATTTATTCTGAGTTTACTACTTGTTTTCCGAATATTTTATTTTCACACACAGCCGGAAGTAGGTTTTGTTTCATTTCCGTTTTAAAATTTTGTACAGTTCTAACTGTTCGAAATTTATTTGAAAAATGAGTGTCAATAACAAACGTAAGATTGAAGATGAATGCCGTGTTTTTAATTATGAATGGACAACTAAGAACTGTTTTATAAAAGTTGGTAGCAAATCAGTTTGCTTGCTGTGTCATGAGTCAGTGGCTGTCTTCAAGGAGTACAATTTAAAAAGACACTATCAAACAAAATATTCCGATTTCGGAAACAATTTAACAACCGAAGGGAGGGAAAGGAAATGCCCTGAGGTGGTGAAAATTTGGAGAAACAGCAAACTGTTTTCACTAAACAGTCTTGAATTCAAGATGCTGCAACTGAAGCTAGTCTTGTGCTGTCACACAGAATTGTAAAATAGAACAAGCCATTTTCTGATGGCGAGTTCATCAAGGAATGTTTGCTAATTGCAGCAAACATTATGTGTCCAGAACAACCAAAAATAAAAAAAAATAACAGATCTGACAACATTACTTTATCCAGGAGAACTGTGGTCAGACGTGTTAAGATAAGTAACAATATTATGCATAAACTTCAAGATGCAAGTAAACAATTTTTGTGGTAGTCTCTTGCATTGGACGAGAGTACCGATGTACATGATACTGCCCAATTATTGATATTTATACGTGGAATAAACACTTCTTTCAAACTCACTGAAGAGTTATTGAGTGTTGAGTCACTTAAAGACACAACCGCAGGCCATGATATATTCAATGCTTTTACTAACTGTATTGAAAGAACTGGGTTAGTTCGGAACAAGATGGCAAGTGTTACAACTGACGGAGCTCGTGCTTTGACTGGAAAAAATGTAGGTCTGGTAAAGTTGATAAGTGATAAGATTAAAGCAGAATATCCAGACCACACATTATTACCACTTCACTGTGTGATTCATCAAGAAAGTCTGTGTAAAACTGTTTTGAATATCAAGCATGTTATTGACCCAGTTGTCAGTGTCATCAACCTCATCAGATCAAGAGGACTTAAACACATACAGTTCAAGGCATTACTTGACGATTTTGAAACTGAACAATCCGGTGTCCTGTACCAGTGTTCGATGGCTGAGTCTTGGCAAGGTGTTGAGGCGAGTGTGGGAACTCAGAGAAGAAATAGTGGTGTTCCTAGAGATGAAGGGCAATGAATGTGACTTTAATACTAATATTGTCAATAAAGCGTGGAAGTTAGACTTTATGTTTGCCATTGAAATTATGGAAAAGTTAAATGAACTGAATTGACAAACTTCAGGGCAATGGTGTGTTCGCACATGAATTGTATGTACATCTAAAATCATTTCAGGCTAAACTCTCAATGTACTCCAGACAAGCAAGTGAAATAGATTTTGTCACTTCCCTTTGCTGAAAAAAGAAACCATTTCTGGTGAAATGACTGAAAAGTACAAAGCCCAATTAGATGCACTGATTGAAGAATTTGGATGGAGATTCCAAGATTTCAAGAACGTAGAGCCACAGTTCAATATTCTCAGTTCCCCTTTCAGTGCAGAAGTTGATACAGCCACAGAGGATATACAGTTGGAGCTGCTTGACTTAGAAGCAGATCGTGACCTGAAAGAGAAATTCAAGTCAGATGGTTTGCTGGATTTCTATGGATCTTTATCACAAGAATCATTTCCCAACTTGAAAAACTTTGCAGCTAAACTTTTATCATTGTTTGGATCAACATACATTTGCGAACAAGCATTCTCTTCCTTGAAGATCAAAAAATCTAAGAGTAGGTCTTTATTGTGGGACTGCAACTTGCATGCTGTCATGCGAATTTCAACAAGTAAACGTGCTCCGATTTCAAGAATATTGTCAAAACATGCAAGCAGTTACATACATCTCAATAGAAATCAACAATTATAGTGACAGTGTAGTCGGTTTGTGTCTAAATTAAAGCCATTGATAGATAATAAAGAATATTTGTTATAATAACAAGTTGTAAAATCTTGTTAACAAATTAGTAAACGTTTTTTGTCCATATTGTCAAATATAATGTATAAGTATATAAGTGTAGCATGATGAAACAGAACTCCCCATTCCCAGCCCTACACATTCATAAGAATACTTCCGATTTAAGTGGCGTTTCCAAATAGAAGGACGATTCTTGGAACTAGTATGTTCTAGAACGAGTTGGGGGAGGGCAGCTATATATGCGCTTGTCTTTTGATTGGTTAATAAGTAATGAGCCCACGCTATTCCTGGGCCATATTTTAAAATCTAATTAGTTGAGCGGGGATTTCACCGGGAGCGGTCGCTAGTGTGATGTGATGACCCAACAATGCCCTTAAAGATTCAATAATATATTGTTCTCTGGACAACAGGTACCACTTTAAAACATACTTTAATGTTGTAGTTGTGCCTAGTGAACGAATGAGAAGAATATAAGAGTATTTTATGAATAAAATGTGAAAGTGGAAAACCTAACTTCTGTGCGCCAGTATTCTGAATATTGCTTCTTCAACCTTGACATGTCTTTCACGCTGTATACTCCAAGTGCATATCAATCCCTTGTTGTGACTGGTTGCGTATGCTTGATGAATGTATAGTACACTCATGCAAATTCGCAAACCCAAACCCCTTGTGCATTCTTCATGCCTAGGATGACTTATTCTTAAATCAACTGTACCTTTGCTCTCGCGAGTTAACATATGGCAGTCTGGATTGGAATGAGTGATGTAAACATGTACAAGTTCCTTTGTAAAACGCTGAGAATGTTGGAGTGAGTGAGTTGGTGATTTAATAAATAGCCTCTCACATCTAGTGGAAGGAAAGATGCTTCAATATCCATATGTAAACAGGTTGTGTGTGGCACGCCAGAATTGCTAAGTCCATGTGATGCCTGGTGGCTACATTATGCTCAGGAGAATTAATACCATTTCTCCCTGAAGTATTACACTATTACCTCTACTGTTGGATGGTTCATATAAACTAGTTCCTAAGAGAACCATAGGTGTGTGAACCTGTGTCTTAGTTGGCTGAATATAATGTATGGCTCATGCAAATTTACAGGGACTAAACATGTTTTTCCACATATGTGCTTGGTGCATATGTGAACCATTGCTATGCAATTGAGCTTCTGTTACCTACTGTGGACATTACTCAGTGGGGAGAGAGCACATGATGATGATGATGATGTACCTGTGAGACAAGTCTGATGAAAAAGGGGTGAGGTCTGGCATTGCTGTGTAAGTGTATATGGAATAGGACATTCATGCACCAACATGACAACCATTGGAATGGATGTCTGGTCTGCTAATTGGGTAAATGCCATTAGTTAATACATAATGCATATTGCAGTTGTAAATGCCTATTTTCCATTTCCCTTCACAATGCCTGTCCCATGTTGCTATGTCACAATGATTGCTGTACTGTGTCTGGTCCTCCTTGTGCCCATGTCTACTGTGGTTCAAACATGGTGGAACTTAGACCACATAAATGCTTGTAATTGTGTTAAGCTACCCTGTCTCAGCATATGGTCTTGTGATTACCACAGTGCATCACAGTGAAATTCACTACATCATCAACCTTAACCTTCCCCATCTCCATCTGTGTATGTTAATGCATGATAACATCATCTTTTAACACATGTGAAGAGATGTTGTGCCATTTTGTATTGACAGAGAACAGGAGGATGGAGGAGAGGCTTCCATATATCATCTGGGACAACTAAACAGAAGTCCTAGATCCAGATGTGACTCCCTATCGAAAATGTGGGAATATCAAGAAGAGTTTTCTCTCAGCTCAACAGCTGAATGCATAAATGGGAGCATAACACAATCTGAAGCACTGCAAATGTGGTGAACTGGACAGTGATCTTTGAGTCAATGAAATGTCATCTGAGAACTAAACAACAAGTCTATGGTTGTTCACCTCATTCAATGAAACATGTGAAATGACTGGGACAATGGATTGTTTAGCTAGGACTTATCTTAGTTAATCTCCAGCCTGGTGCTCACACAGTGTTTTTTCAGAATGAAGACTTGTAATGTTAGGAGATAGACTGAGGAGGAAGAAGACTGGGACATATTTGTATCTTAGATCTTCCTCTACAGGAAATGGAGAACAAAACCCTAAGTCTCAACTTCATAAACAGTCAAATCACCAGTGAAAGACAAGGCTGTAGCTTTTCTTCAAACTGTGACAGTAGGGGATAATTAGTCAGACTTGGAAAATCATCATGGGGAGAACTGCAACCTGAGCTTGTCCAACACCATCATAGGTGCTAAAAGGATTAAACAGACCAGTGGAGCAGAAGGTCCCTATGCTTGCCCCAGGTTATGGCTTATCTTGGTTTTCCCTCATTAACAGTAGAGGAAAGGATAAAAGTCAATGGTGTAGTGGTAATTAGAGAGGAGAGGTGGAGGAGAGTTTATTATTGTGTGGTGGAGTAATGGGGAGGTGTTGTATCTTGTTTATCAACCTGCATGTGTGACATATTTTATGCATTTTCTATGCAATAACTGAAGTGTTGACATGACAGGAGATGAGACAATGGTCATCACTCGACTCACCATCAACTCAATAAATTGTGTATTCAATGAACCAGTGCTTTAAGTACATGTCTCAAGATAATGTCTTGTACAGTTGCTGTCAAGTATTGTATCTGTGACTGTCTTAAGTGCTGTGGTTGATTATACATATTGTGAAAAGTCCTTGTATAGATGTTGTCAAGTATCTCTTATGATGTAAGTCTTGTACAATGGCTGGTGTACACAATTCCTTGTGAATGTATGTCCCACTTTTGTCAAGAAACTGTCATGTAGATGTCTTGTCCAACAGATGTAATGTACAGTTATTGTTGAGTTTGTCTACAAATATAATGGAGTCCTACAATCCCAAAGAAATGGGACAAACTGATATAGGTCACAAAATGACAAAATATATATGAGAAGATCTATGTGACGGACGAACAGCACACTGTCAACAGTATAATGAGTGAGATGGATCCTCAGTTGTACAGGCGCTAATAGTTCAGATCTTCTCTGGCCTTGAGTGAACTATTTTACTTCTTATATAAATGTCTGTGTAGATACATAGTGGTCTCACAGTGGGGGTTTGAGCCAAAGAAAAGTGGTTCTCCAAAAAGGCTATTGCGGGAATGATTAGCTCATTTGAGTGACCTCTAGACAAAACGTGCTAAATCATATCCTTTATCTTGTTATTTATTATTCAAGATATATCTCCAGAGAACACTACTAACTAGGTCCTCTGGCAACTCAATCAAACATGTCACAATAAGTAAAATAACATTGAAATCATTATCTATTTATACTGCTTAATAACCTATCAATAATTAATAATTACTTATTGTGATAGGTTGCTGTAAGCAAAATGGACATTTTATACAATATATATATATATATACACTAGCTGACCCAGCCCGGCTTCCCCCAGCCCCTGGCGGGGATCTATCTATCTATCTATCTATCTATCTATCTGTCTGTCTGTCTGTCTGTCTGACCCGGCCCGGCTTCACCCAGTCCCTGGTGGGGAGCATCTCATTTAATTCATATAAGTAGTCATATAAGCTCCCGTTCCCGACTATCTGTCTATCTGTCTGCAAACAGACAGATAGATAGATAACTATGACAGCAAGTAAACATACTGACAAACATATTTATCAATATACAATAGACAATTTGAATGGGTGAAAGAACGAACGGAGTGATAAATAGAGCTGTCAGACAGATCGTTACAACAAACAGATAAATGTAGACATACATTCATACTGACAGATAGATGACTCGGCTATCCCTTGGCATGTAACTTTATTGTGCGCATAACAACACATACACACAAACGCACCCACTCCTCAACTTCACCCCTTTTGACGCTCTTGAAACATGCACTCAACGATAACAATGGCAGCTCTTAAGTCAAGCAGAACCGAGCCACAAGGCTCAAGTTCCATAACTCATTAACAGATGCGTACTATTACCGGTACTGCGTTTCTGTGAATGAAGTCTGTTGATTGGTGACCCCGTTCAGTAAAACTGCAAACAAAGACTCATTAAGCGGACACACCTCCACAAATGGGTTAGACCCAAGTTTAGTGTTCGCACACATACAAAAATAGCAATTGGGGAATCCTTTGAGGCCACTAAGACAATTCATAAATAAATACACATATATTGTTTTGCGCTCAAAGTAATAGTAGCCTCTCCTTCTTTCTTCTACTTCTATGAGCGGCAAATAATACACGTGTATTTACTTAGTATTCGTACCGTTTCCTTATCGTATTTATTGTGTTGGCAATTTTGAAATTTTGTGCTAATAAATAATTGTTTCTAGTCTCACTATGGTGTATCGGACGCGGGGCATCTTGCTTATGATCGAGAGGTTTTCGGGAAGATTTTCATTCGTTAAAAAAATAAAAGTAATTTTTTGTGAGGGAAAGTTAGTTGCATATCGTTTGCAGTACTCTGCAGTCAACCCACCGCCGACTTATTTATTGGCTGTTCGTGATATCTTGGTAAGTTTACTTTAGATAGATCTCTTCCAATCATATTTTAATTATTTTCTACTATCAATCTATCTATTCTTCTATTCTATCTATATTTTTAACGGGAATGGGCCGAACATAGATTGATAAACAGACAGACCAGACAGACAGACAGTCGGGAATTTACAGGCATATGAGTTATAATAAATAATGATATAATCTTTAAGGCATTTTCAAAGTTTTCATAAAAATAATGCATCTATTTAAATTGTGAAAATTTTCTAACTCATCTTTTTATTTTTCTTCAACAGCACATTAAATTTTTTTAACATTCCCATATGTATGGCGCGTTACACCCACGTTAGGTATTTATGACGCCTGCCCATGTTAAACATTTCCTCAATGAGTTACTTTTCATGCATTTTAATGCTTATTATTCTTTTGTTGTCAAAGAATTGCTTCATAAGAGATGTTGAATGAAAGAATGTATGAGAGGAAATAGAGAAGAAGGGCAGAATGTAGGACGGGCCTGCGTGTCCAATTCTTAACAATTTGAAAATAAAGATTTTCGTTCGTTAAAAAAAATAAAAGTAATGTTTTGTGAGGGAAAGTTAGTTGCATATCGTTTGCAGTACTCTGCAGTCAACCCACCGCCCACCATTTATTGGCTGTTCGTGATATCTTGATAAGTTTACTTTAGATAGATCTCTTCCAATCATATTTTCTACTATCAATCTATCTATTCTTCTATTCCATCTATATTTTTAACGGGAACGGGCCGAACATAGACAGACAGACAGACAGTCGAGAACGGGAACGGGAGCTTATATGACTACTTATATGAATTAAATGAGATGCTCCCCACCAGGGGCTGGGCGAAGTCGGGCCTTGTCAAACAGACAGACAGACAGACCAATAGATCGATAGATCCCTGCCAGGGCCTGGGTGAAGCCGGGTCGGGTCAGCTAGTATATATATATATATATATATATATATATATATATATATATATATATATATATATATATATATATATATATATATATATATATATATATATATATATATATATATATATAGACGGTATACCTGGTTTCTGTTAGCGCTGAACGTTGGGCGGCGCTTACCAAACCTGACACCCCACATTGTGCCAACGGCTTCGGGCGGAAGAGCGCAATTGGGAGGGTACAAGCCTTACCCTGGTGCGAGGAAATGCAAGCTAAAGACAAAATGTCATGGCAGGGCAGACCAGGCCCTAAGCCTTGGTTGGCGACTGGTCTAGGATCGAAGCTCCGACAGGCGGACAGTTAGAGCATTGCTTTGCTGATCCGGCAGCTTCTGCAGCTTGTCTTGTTCCAGATGTAGGGGTGTTACCTTTCCTCTGGAGTAAACTAGGCAGGCCGAGAGAGGGATCATGCTGCATGGGCAACACATGATCTCTATATTTTAGCCCAGGCTTTGTGCTATGGAGAGGCAATAACTCCATCCCTGGTCTTAACCGGTCTCGGAATCAAAGCGAGAGGCAACTGTTACGGGTTATAAGTCCTTGTCAGTTGGCGTAGACATGGGGCGCCACGCGTTGCCTCTGACGGTGGGAGACACCTATAGGTGTCACTGATCAGCTACCGCCCGCCTCAAGCTGGGCAGCCCCCAGCCAATTGGGTGCTGATCCGCCACAGCCTGCCTGCTTCAATGGGTGCTTGGGGCTAGGACAAAATCTGAATCGCAGGCTGTAAAACCAATGCACCAGGTAAAAATAAAAATAGAAACCTCAAGCTACGGCTTGCAACCTGGAACGTGAGAACCATGTGTCCAGGATTTTCCACTGACTTGACCAATATTGACGATGTGAGAAAAACGGCTGTGATTGATGCCGAACTCAATCGTCTAAACATTGATATTGCTGGCCTGCAGGAGACTCGCCTCGCTGAGGAAGGGTCACTCAGGGAAGACAACTACACCTTTTTCTGGAAGGGTAGAGGGCAGGCAGAAAAAAGGCAACACGGTGTGGGCTTTGCAGTGAAGAATTCGCTACTGGGAATGATTGAAATTCCAGCAGGAGGAAATGAAAGACTATTATCCCTGCGCTTGGCAACCTCTTGTGGGTTTGCCACCATTATTACTGCATATGCACCGACACTCGATTCCTCTGATGATGTGAAGGATTCGTTCTATGAGGAGTTAGACTCCGTGATCAAGGCAGTTCCAAAATCTGACTACATTTATATGCTCGGTGATTTCAATGCTCGTGTGGGCAAGGACTCGAGTTCATGGCCAGTGTGCCTTGGAAAATACAACATCGGTCGCATGAATGGAAATGGGCAAAGGCTGCTGGAGCATTGCACCAGTAATGACCTATGTATTACAAACTCCTTTTTTAAAACAAAAGAGATGCATAAGGTCACATGGAAACATCCAAGATCCGGCCATTGGCACCAGCTGGACTTCATCATCACACGGAGACAACATCTGAACCATATATCATTGACTCGTAGTTACCACAGTGCTGACTGTGATACGGATCATTCTTTGGTTGTTGCAAGGGTTAGATTGAGACCAAAGAGAATCTACACAGCTAAACACAAATCTAGCCTCAGGATTAATATTATTAACACTCATGATCCTGAAAAGTGCTTTCAGTTTCAACAGCAACTTGAAGACGCTTTCACTGATACACCAGAAAATTGTACATTAAATGAAAAGTGGGGTCAAATTAAGGAAACTCTTTATAAAACTGCTGTAGGGGTTTACGGCACTGTGGATCATAAGAGGCAGGACTGGTTTGCGGCCAACAGCGAGACTCTGCAGCCCTTGATTGATAAGAAGAAGAAAGCTCTCTTAAGAAACAAGGAAAGACCAACGCGTAACACTCTGAGTGAGCTTAGGCAAGCTAGGAAGGATGTGCAAAAGGCTGCCAGGCAGTGTGCAAATGATTATTGGATCAAGTTATGTGAGTCCATTCAAATCGCAAGTGATAAGGGAGACATAAGAAGCATGTATGAAGGAATAAAGAAAGCCTGCGGTCCAGTGATCAAAAGAAGTGCACCATTGAAAACCTTGACTGGAGAAATCATCACTGATAAGAAACAGCAGATGGACAGATGGGTAGAGCACTATTTGGAGCTTTACTCAAGTGAGACCAAACTAGCGGATGATGCCCTCAACGCCATAGAGGCTCTACCAACTCTTGACCACCTGGACACACTTCCCACCATAACAGAAGTTAAGTGTGCTATAAATGAACTTGCATCTGGCAAGGCTCCAGGTAAGGATGGGATTCCAATAGAGGTTATCAGGAGTGGGCAAGACACACTCACTATACAGATCCACCAGCTAATAGAGCTATGCTGGCGTGAAGGACAAGTCCCACAGGATTTCAAAGATTCAAGCATCATAACACTGTACAAGAACAAGGGTGATCGGAGCGACTGCAACAACTATAGGGGTATCTCACTTCTGTGTATTGTTGGAAAAGTATTTGCCAGAATTGTTCTGCGCAGACTTCAAGTCCTAGGAGATCAAGTCTACCCCGAATCACAGTGTGGCTTTCGACAGAACCGGTCTACCACTGATATGATATTCTCATTGCGACAAATGCAAGAAAAATGCAGTGAACAGAATCAACCACTGTTTATTGCCTTCATCGACCTCACAAAGGCATTTGATTTGGTCAGTCGTGAGGGTCTGTTCAAGGCACTAAAGAAGATTGGCTGCCCACCAACTCTTCTGTCCATTGTGGAATCGTTCCACACAGGCATGAAGGGTATAATCAAGTTTGATGGTGCAACTTCTGAAGAATTTGAAATCAAGAGTGGAGTTAAGCAAGGTTGTGTACTAGCTCCCACCCTCTTTGGAATATACTTTTCACTTCTACTGAAATATGCATTTCATGATCAGGATGGTGGTATATACATTCACTCACGCTCAGATGGCGGCCTCTACAATGCTCAGAGATTGAAGGCTAAGACCAAAATTAGGAGGGTACTGATCAGAGAGTTGCTTTTTGCAGATGATGCTGCAGTTACGACCCACTCTGAGGAAGAATTGCAATGTCTACTATCTGCATTCTCCAATGCTTGTTCTGAATTTGGTTTAACAATTAGCAAAAAGAAGACACAGATTATGTCACAAGGTGCACATGGGGTACCATCAATCTTTATTGACGACGCCGAACTAGAGATAGTAGACCATTTTACATATCTAGGATCAGTGGTGAATAGCAAATTATCCCTAGATCAGGAAATCAACATCCGGATTGGTAAGGCAGCAACAACAATGCACAGGTTAAGAAAAAGAGTCTGGGAGAACAGGAAGCTTACTGCCAAAACAAAAGTCCTTGTCTATCAAGCCTGTGTCCTTAGTACTCTTCTCTATGGCAGTGAAACCTGGACAACTTACTCACACCAAGAGAACAACTTAAACAGCTTTCATATGCGGTGTCTGCGAAGAATTCTTGGTATTAAGTGGCAAGACAAAATCACAAATACTGAAGTATTGGAAAGATCAGGTTGTGTGACAGTTTATTCCATGCTCAGTCTTCGTAGACTTAGATGGATAGGACATCTTAGGAGGATGGATGATGGTAGAATACCAAAGGATATCTTTTTTGGTGAATTACAGATGGGTAAGAGATCTCAGGGTCGGCCTCTACTACGATACAAAGATGTGTGTAAGCGGGACATGATTGATACAGGCATTGATAATGCACATTGGGAGCAAGTCGCCGCTGAACGTGTTGCATGGAGGGCAAATATCAGAAATGGAATAAAGTCAAAGGAGAAAATTATTGCAGAAAAGTCACACACCAAGCGTTTGAGACGTAAGATGGTGCATGATGGTGGAAATGACCACGTGTTCACATGCACCCACTGTGAACGGACATTTACAGCGCAAATTGGCCTTATCAGTCACACTCGCTACCGCCATAGTTAAAAGTTATTATGCCTTTTTAAAGCACAAACTATCGTCTGTCAAGACGGCAAGGTGCCAATGATGATATATATATATGGCCCGCCAATAGCTTTACATTTGTCAATGCGGCCCTACGCACAAAAAGTTTGCCCACCCCTGCCCTAGTCCATACTTGCCCATTATACATCCGTCCTGTTGATTTCCAACTTTGGCATTCAAGTCACCCATTATGATAGTTACTTCAGAATCTTTGCATTTCTTGAAGGCTTTCTCTAAATCACTATAAACTTCATCAATGCTGTCATCACTACTGTCTGCTGTTGGTGCAGAAACTTGTATGACGTTGACATCAAAAGGTCTTCCACTCAACTTCACCAGTAACACTCTGTCTGATACAGTCCAATATCCTTTGATCGATTTTGCTCTCTCTGTATCCGTTATAATTGCTACTCCTCGCTGTTGTTTTTCTCCACCAGTATAGATTATTCTATATTCCTCAGATGTCATAATGCCCATTCCTGTCCATCTGGTCTCACATACACCTAACAGGTTAATATTTAATCTTCTCATTTCATTCTTAATGTTATCAAATTTCCCATCCCCACTCATAGTTCTTACATTCCAAGTTCCTACTTTTAATGTTTATATTCTTTTGCACCCAGTCGCCTGATGACGGTCTGGAGTCACCTGGTGCACATGACTACCCCTACCGGGCGAGGCTGCTCCTATGGAGCACCCATTTACGCTGTTTCTCTGATTATCGATAAGACTGCAGTACATAATATTCTTGGCATCTGTAAAGAAGGTAGTTTGCCATTGCTTTCCTTCCTAGCAGTGACCATACTGGTCGATGACCGTAGCCAATGTCTCCCAAAAAAGAGATCCTCTGCCAACCGTCGTGAAACTGGAGACCATAACCTACAACTATCTGTCTGCTGCTCCTCAACTTCATCCACCACCTGCATCCATGGCTTCACGTAACCCTGATCGGGGGGCTAAACGTGTCCCGTAGGCTAGTGGAGGGAAGGAGGCATCCATCAAGGCATTACTATCATGCTATTATATTTTAAATATTCTCTAAGCAAACGTAATTGCACCAGCATTTGGGAGAGAGAGAGAGAGAGAGAGAGAGAGAGAGAGAGAGAGAGAGAGAGAGAGAGAGCGAGAGAGAGAGAGCGAGAGAGAGAGAGAGAGAGAAAGAGCTATTTGTTCAAATTGAATGAAATTTACAAACATAAATGACATTTCCTCTAAACATATTTATCAACATAAACTCCATAGACTTCCAAGGTCTTTCGCCGTTAATGTAAGTAAATTGCCTTTAAATTGTAGGTGGCCTTAAGAGGCCAGTAAAAAAATGTTGTTTCCCCACAGAGGGGAAATTCCTTAGGCAATCAATATCCGCTTATCATTGAAAGTACAGTTTTAAAAATTAAACGTAAACATAGAATTGAAAAAGTGGATCATAAAATGTAAGTAAATAAAGATTAATCAAATGTTGTATAAACATTTTAATAGCTTTCTTCTCACAATTGCAACAGAATGACCGCGGTATTTATTTTTTATTTCTCAAAGAAAAATAAAAGATTTTAATGTTAGTTATTGGTATTATACCTAGGTGTACCATTTTTATTTTCAAATTCTAGTAATTTCCCTTGTATGAATATTAGATGTTTATGTCCCCCTACCAAGCGCAGACTGCTACTGCAACCCTAGATTAATCTTATTACATATATTATAAACCATATTATCAATGGATAGCCGTTCATGCTAGGACACAGATAAGTTGAAATTTATACTTTCATGTAGTGTGGATCGTGTATATGTTTAATCTATTTTTATTTGTTCTATGCTGACGAAGGCTTTGGCCGCAACGTCCATTGTTTTTTGTAGTCGTGCTTTGGTAAAGCTCTCAACCTACTTCTCGTCTTTCAGTGATTCATTCATTGCTACCATATTAACAACATTTAAGTCGTAACCGTGACACTCCCTATTTTACACCATCCATGTTTGTTTGGTTCAGACCTAATTTTTGTTAGGCGCTGAATCTGTTAATGGACGATTCTTGAAAAAGGAGAGTCTGGCATATGAGATTACGACCTCCAGCATGAGAATGAAGATGGAAGCAGTAACAGCGGCATTTCGTTGGTTAGAAGAGACTATTGCAAGACACATTATATTCATTAAGGACTCAAGGAGTATGCTTAGTGAGGATGAGAAAGGAATGTATGGCGTGGAGTGGCTAGCCTTGCTTCAGAGGTCATATATTGTGAGAATGTTATGGATTGTTTTTTGCCCTGGCCCTGGGGGGGGGGGGGGGGGGGGGGGGGGGGAGGGAGGAAATGAACAGGCTGATAAGCTGACAGAGAATGCACCTCTTGGTGGTAGATTACTTACTGGAAAGGGGGAAGTGGTCGTGCTCCTGTGGGACCAGGTGGAGAAGACGGAGGAGCAGATTGAGAACCCGTATGAGAAAAGAATGAGATTGCGGGGGATCGGCAGGGGTTCTGGAAGAATATCAAAACTGAGAGGGAAGACCAGGATAACTTTCAATCAGAAAGGGGGTGGGGGAAGTGGAAGGGCGATTAGTAGTATGACTCTTTGCTAGCTGTTGAATGAGGGGACGGAGCGCGTATAGAAATGTCCTGAGTGCGGTGATGTCAGTTCTTAGCTCAACTGGGCTCAACTATACTCCGTTAAAGCAGCTTTACAGAACACAATTACGAAAGGACAACTTCATTGCTGACAGATACCCATATACTTAACGGGCGCTGTGGCTTAGGGAATAATGAGACACGTCGTTTTACAATTCCCCGCCAATACCGAGTCGGGGGTTGATTAGCTACTGGTGATTTGAAAGCAGACCACGTTGTGTTGATTTTGAATGTATGAGGCGTCGGCCGTTCAGATAGTAATGGCAAATTACTGAACTAACATTGTCTAGTAAATCACCCACAGCCAATAAATGATGAGTGTCATTGCAACGCCCTGAAAAAGATCAGCAGTTAACTTTAAAAAAAAAAACCCAAATATTTACACACTCCCCCTTCTCTTCTTCAAACCCCCACTCCCCCCAATCATATAGACAATTCGGAACACGGTTCACAAACTCCGACGCATCTATGAGGTTCCCAGTATGTGAACAACAGAACTGCACTCACTATCAATATTCTGTTGTGGGTAGGTTGTATCATTTCCAAATGTATCCTGATCAGTGGCCAATGCAGCCTACGTTTTTCGATTTCCAATCACGATAAATTGTTAATGTGCGTATGATACGCGAATTTTCTAAGGTATCCCCCCGCCCTTATCAGAGAAGCCTAGAGTCCGATCCATACCTTAGGATTCTGGGGAGGGGGAAGGGGGTAACGTTCTCCTCGAGTTCCCGCTCATATATATATATATATATATATCGGGATGTCATTCCCCCGGGATGTCATTAGTACACATATACTGTCCTCATCTCCCCTGTTGTTCCCCCTTCACGGCGTGGCGACAGGGAGTGACCAGAGGATCTCGGTGACACTCAAAACTCAGAGGAAAAGCTAGACAAACACATAATCAGACTGCTTCCCTGACTATTAGTATTGGGACTCTTCGTTGGCTGTTGCAGACGAGGACGGAGCATGTATAGGAATGTTCCCTGTTCCGTTATGTCGTTTCTGGACTCAACCCGTCTCCCATTTTATCTTACCACGATGAATAACAGTTTACATAACTTCACGTAGAATCTTTAACTATGGTAGCCATTGAGAAGCTTCAGGGAGCTACCCTCGCACTTTCACATCAAAAATCGACTTAATTGCACCAGGTTGTATCCCATATGGCTCAGTTTCTTTCAGCAGCGCGGAAAGCATCGGACAAAGCACGAACTCCGTAGCTCCAGCGACGACCCTCAGGAGTATCCAAAAAATTGCACTCGTGAACATAAGGACCTGGCTCGGAATCGAACCTACAATCTTCGGAGCCCGAGTCAGACGGCTTGACCACTTCGCCACAGAGACTCCGGTCTCCGTTTCGACTTTCACATCAATGGTTGGATTGACAACCGACTTAAGATAAGTATATCCGCTAGGATAATGCAACAGATCTACAACAATTGTTGGACATTGTAGTAACAGAGAGTGCAAAGAAAGGACTCTCCTTGAATACCAAGAAAACAGTAACAATGGTGATATCAAAGAAACAGATGACACCCAAATGTGAAATAGAGATGGAAAGGAAAATCCCCGGGAAGGTTAACCCGGTCTACAAATGCCCGCAGAAGTCGGATGTGTCGGCCTAACGGCTCAAGAACGCAGCTCTGCTGTAAACAGGCACAACGCAATCACGTCCGAAAAAAACTCCGGATGAACGCAGATGAAGAAGAAGAAGAAAAAGAAGAAGAAGAAGAAGAAGAAGAAGAAAGGAAAATTCTTCACCAAGTGGATAGTTTTATATATCTAGGGACATTTATAACATCAGATGGAAGATGCACAACAGAGATCAAGAGCAGGATAGGGCAAGCAAATGCTGCATTTCAGAAAATGAAGAATATCTTATGCAATAAGTCACTATCATTGAATGTAAGAAAGAGAGTGCTGAAGAGCTATATAGAACCTGTTTTGCTGTATGGCTGTGAATCTTGGAATATAAATGAACAAATTAGGAAGAGATTGGAAGCAACAGAGATGTGGTTCCTTAGACGGTTGCGAATTCCGTGGACTGTCAAAGTAACCAACAACGAATGCCTTAAAGAGGCTAACGAAACTTGAACATTATATACAACAATAAGAAAGAGACAAACATCTTTTTTTGGTCATGTGATGGGAAGAGAGGCGTTGGAGAACATCGTGACAACTGGAAAGGTCGAGAGGAAGAGAGGCAGAGGCATACCAAGAGAAATGATGCTGGATTGATTGCGACGGTGGCATGGAGGAATATCAACGGCAGAGTTGATCCAGAAAACCAAAGACCGAGATCTGTGGAGAGTCATGAACGCCTACGCCAGTCGGCATGGCACTTGATGATGATATCCGCTCCTTAATGTATAGAGTGTAGAAAAATAAAATCTTGTCTGGAAAATTGAGAGTAATGGAGTCAGCGACTCATAGCGTGACGGCTTGCGTTAGGATCGAGTTGTATATAATCTTGGAATCAAAATACACATGATGAGAAAAGTCCACTAATGTATTCTCTTGATGAACTTAGTTTAGTCGATGGATCAACATCACGGCACACGGTGCCCATAAGTGCTCCGTTTTCCTCCTAACTCAAACCTGAGTCTGGAGAAATTAAGCTCAATGCACGAACTCCGTTGCATCGGCGAGGATCCTGAAATACTTTGGGTAGATTTTTAACTCGAAATTTTTCCCGGGGGCAGCGCCGTTAGGCTACTCTTTTTCGATTTCCAACTGCCAAGGTATTCTTTACGTGCGCAACAATACACACGGGCGTCCGATCTCACTACCCAGAGACCAGGGGAAATTTTATTACTGGAAGTCCAGGTGGATTTTTTAAATAAATCCCGGTCTTCACCGGGGCCTGAACCCAGGACCTCCAGCACTCGAGGCGGACACCATACCTCGAGACCACTCAGCCCCCGAGCTTGATGAACTTAAACACACAAGCTACAAACAATAGAGAAAAGTCCGTCACGATTGGTGATTCGAATACACGACCTCCATGCTGACAGGCAAGCGTTAATGCCACTGAGATAGCGCGGCTCCCGCCTCTTATTAACTCATTGATTAACCATGCTGCTACTACAAACCCGCCATATAAATATTTATGCAGTCTGCAGACGACGGTGACTTGCTTATAAATTGGACCAATGCCCGCTGTTTCTCCATATCCGGCCAACAATTGCTTCTCCCGTGGAGTGTCTCTCATTCATTCATCATGTGCCATGCCGGTAAGTGTAGGCGGTCATGTTTCGCCTTCTCACTCGATCGCCAGAGTCGTGGATCAGCTCCGTGTTCTTGTCCCTACCATGCCACGTGACTAATCCATCCAGATATTTAATTCCCCCCCCCCCCTCCCCCAATCTTGCCAGTCGTGACCAGGTTCTCTAGCTTATTTTTTCTCATAACGTGGAATGTGCGTGCATGCATACCGAACGATACAGGACAGGGATATGTCTATATATCTTTATGGCCTTGTGTTCATTTGATAGGTTAGACTTCTTAATGGGAATTTCCACAGTATAACGTGCAGTCAGACTTGTACAATATCTCTTGGTCATGTGTTTTATACCTGCGCGTCTATTTGTTTTCTATAATATGTTCAGATATTATGATTATGTACCACCTCTGAAATTTGTTAGGTTTGTTTCTCTCCGTATGTTATTTAATCCATCTCTTACTTTCAAACATCGGAGTGAACCACCTTTTTAAATTTTGTTTGATTTAAACACGCTTCTGTTTATACTCCCCCACTCGGAATATCGGCAACATATATATATTATTAATATATTGGGATCCGCGTTTATGCAGTAGCTTAGCAGGCCTGCCTGCCTGCCAGAGATTGCGTGTTCGAATCTCCATCGAGTTTAATTGCTCAGAGGTTGACTCAGCCTTAAATTGATACCAGGACGTGTACTAAGGAGTAAAGATGGCCAGTGTGATATTTTGCCACATCCGTATCGAGGGTCGTCACGTCTGTGTCCCTTGCATCATATACTCATAAGCCAAACGGCCAAATGTTCATTTGCTTATCTCTTAAGCATTACATCTTTAACATGTGTTCTGTTTTATGACAAGTGTCTTGTCTATGACATTAACTGAAACAAATACACTATCCGTTATGTATTTATTCTGTTTACAATGTTCTACCTATTTGCTGAAGAAGACAGTTTACACCGCATATTGTATGGTTGTTCTATTTACTTAAATCTATTTGTTTTATCTCATCTGTTGTAGATACATGAGAATTATGGAATCGGTGACGACATCACTTATTTAGGCTGTGTTGTATCATCATCATCATCATCATCATCATCATCATCATCATCATCATCATCATCATCATCATCATACAGTGCCTTGCCGGCTGGGGTGTGTAATCATGCCTCTCCACAAATTTTTGTGTTGACTCCCTTCCGTGCCATGACCCAAGACTGTCATGAATCTTTTCACGTTGTCTTCCTCTATCTCTCTTTCCCCAAATATTTCCTGTTATAACAACATGTTGAATATTTGTTCCTTTTCTCACATTTTGTCTTCATCGACCATCCGGGTAATAGATCAATGCTTAGTCTTCTCTGGCAAGGGCCCAAAATAGAAAAGTGCATGTTACTAACAAGTAGATCTTGAAAGCCGGTTTTAACCCCTACACCGGTTAGTTAGACTAAAATGTTGACTTCACGTCCTTTGCCTTGGGAACGTAAATTACAAGTACCTCAGAGGTCAGAGTGTGTCCGCCTGATGGCGAGGGGAAAACTAATCCACACGCAAAAAAAAAAAAAAAAAAATTAAGCCCAGTGCACTCGAAATGGTAACATGTATGGACTACGCTTGAGTTCAAAGCGAGCTAACAACGGTTCCCTTGAGGTCTTCACCGATTCCTCCCCCACCCCCTTCCCGAGTTTGTATCAAAGGTTTGCTCCTGTGGGCCAGACCTCCTCCCTCTGTTCGGCAAAGCCAGGGTAGCCTTGCAGGACATGCTTTGGGGCTTTCTTGAGTTCTCCTCATCAACCTTTGAATTACACCGTGGGGTATATTGGCTCGGTGTTTCAATTTTAACCGGTCGGATTTGCCAGCGGTCAGACATCAAATGTCAGATTTGCCAGCGGCCAGACATCAAATGTCAGATTTGCCAGCGGTCAGACATCAAATGTCAGATTTGCCAGCGGCCAGACATCAAATGTCAGATTTGCCAGCGGTCAGACATCAAATGTCAGATTTGCCAGCGGCCAGACATCAAATGTCAGATTTGCCAGCGGTCAGACATCAAATGTCGGATTTGCGGCTGTCTACTGTAGTTCTGCCGGTTATGTGGCGAAGGGGTTTCGAACGCAATTCGTAATCCCGCATACCTACTTTCGAAACACAACTGTGGGCGATTTGGAAGCAGACCGCCTTACGCTGTTTTTTCACACAAAGGTATGAGAGCCAGTCGTTCAGACAGCAGTGGTAAATTATTGAATGTAAACTTGCCAAGACATTACAGGCAAAACATGCTGGGGCTGACTGCGACATCCTATAAAGGACATGCAACTAAGTTTTAAACTGTAGTTCTACATTTGAAGAACTGCTATAAAGAGCCTGCAGAACTTTCCACACACTCCTTGTTTGTGTTGGTACTGGCTGAAGGAGCACTACTCCCTCGACTATGCCGGTGTGCTCTCTTATATCTTCAGCCGTGCTGACCTCCCTGCTACACTGGTGGAATCAGGAATATAACTTGGAACTGGCAAGGGGGAATTGGTGTGTTGGTGCAGTGGTTAAGATGTTACGCTGACAATGGCACGACGACGGCCGGACGCGGGTTCGATATCAACTCTCGTCGCCTTTGCTAAACCTCTGTATTCCCCCATGTCGCCTTTGCTAAACCTTTGTATTCCCCCATGTCGCCTTTGCTAAACCTCTGTATTCCCCCATGTCGCCTTTGCTAAACTTATGTATTCCCCTATATCGCAGTTGCTAAACTTCTGTATTCCTTCATGTCACCTTTGCTAAACCTCTGTATTCCCCCATGTCGCCTTTGCTAAACCTCTGTATTCCCCCATGTCGCCTTTGCTAAACCTCTGTATTCCCCCATGTCGCCTTTGCTAAACTTCTGTATTCCTCTATGTCGCCTTTGCTAAACCTCTGTATTCCCCTTTTATCCTTCGCTCATGCTCTGTCTGTCTGTCTGTCTGTCTGTCTGTCTGTCTGTCTGTCTGTCTGTCTGTCTGTCTGTCTGTCTGCCCGCCCGCCCGCCCGCCTGCCCGTCTGCCTGCCTGCTTGCCTGTCTGTCTGTCTGTCTGCCTGCCTGCCCGCCCGCCTGCCCGCCCGCCTGTCTGCCCGCCTGCCCGTCTGCCCGCCTGCCTGCCCGCCCGCCTGCCCGCCCGCCTGCCCGCCCGCCTGCCCGCCCGCCTGCCCGTCTGCCTGCCTGCCTGTCTGTCTGTCTGCCTGCCTGCCTGTCTGCCTGTCTGTCTGTCTACTCACGCCTAGAAAATGTGATAGTTCTGACATCTTCCACACCCATAGTAGCTTCTGGTTACCGAAATTATTTAAATTTAGCCAAGGATCGGGGTCAAGGACGCGACAGAAACGCGTGTAGCCAACAAGCCACTGAACCCATAAGTACCCATACTCTCCGGCATCTCTCGAGAGAGACTGAACACATATGGGCAGTATCTGGAATGCTGGTGTTATACAACAAATTCTGGCAGTTCCTTTTTGTGGTTTTATTTGATTTCCCCAACCTCTTGATTCTCTATGGGATAAAGGCGATAAAGGTCACATTTTGAACCATATACAGACATCCTCAACACCGGTCGTCGCGTCCCCGCCACCCTTCAGTGTGAAGGTCACAGACATCACTCTCTCTACACTCTATTTGCCGCTTTCATTCTCGTCTGTACTAGTGACAAGTCTGACAAGTCCCATTTGAGACTGGCGCGAATCGCAAAGGTCATCACCATTTCCTGCTAATTCAGTAGATTGGGTGTGTAGTTTTGACTGAAATAGCCAAGAGAAGTTAGCATAACGAAGATTCGTCTCTCGCTGCGTCTTTCTCTGTCTCATCATCATCATCATCATCATCATCATCATCATCATCATCATCATCATCATCATCATCATCATCATCATCATCATCATCATCATCATCATCATCTTTCTCTCTGTCTCTACTTCTGTCTCTCTGCCTCTATCTCTGTCTCCCTCTCTCTGTCTTTCGGCCTGTCTGTCTCTCTCTCTTTCTCTCACTGTCACCCCCCCTCTCTCTCTCTACCTATGTGTCTCCATGTCTCTGTCAGTCTGCCTGTCTGTCTCTTCCCTCTCTCTTTTCTCTCTCTGTCTATCTCTCCCCTGTGTGAGGCAGCGTGTATGTGTATAGTTGTGTGTGTGTGGGTGGGTGGGTGGATGGGTGGGTGTGTATGTGTATGTGTTTGCATGAGTGTGTATGTAAGTGCATGTTTGTGTGTATGTGTGTGTGTATGTATGTATGCGTATATATATGTGTGTGTGTGTGTGTTTGTGTGTGTATGAGTGTTTGTGTGTACATTTGTGTGTTTGTGTGTGTATATGTGCGATGTGTATGTGCGCGCCCGCGAGTGTGAGTGTGTGTGTGTATAAGTATATGTGTGTATGCTTGTGTATGTATGTGTATATGTTTGTATGGATATGTGTGCATGCATGCAGTGTATGCGAGGGAGTGTGTATCTGTATGTTATTGAGTGTGCATAACTGCAAGAGTTTGTGTAAATGATGTAAGTATGTATGCACGTATATATGAGTGCGTGTGTGTTTATGAATGTGCGTGTGTACGTGTGTCTGCTTGTCTCATAACATGGTAATATGCATTGTTTATGTTTACAAAATCAATTTGACAATGTTTTTCCTATGTGAATGTAACATACACAATTGATAAAGAAAGATGAGTGATTGGAAGGGCCGAATGTAAGACGGGCCTGCGTGCCCAATTTGTTACCCTTTGAAAATAAAGTTCGTTCATTCGTTCGTTCGTTCGTTCATTTGTTCGTTCGTTCGTTCATTTGTTTGTTCTCTCTCTCTCTCTCTCTCTCTCTCTCTCTCTCTCTCTATCTCTCTCTCTCTCTCTCTCTCTCTCTCTCTCTCTCTCTCCCCACTGACTCTTACTCCCTCAATACCAGTCACATATACTCAGAGCACCAGACGCGCGTGCCAGGTGTCCCTATGTTTGCATTATTCAATGCATTACCTGCAGTAAAGTGTGTCTCTTCATACCTAATAATTCCATCAAATATATATTGTTGCCGGGGTAAGGGGTTCATTCACTACACTGGTGAGTTGGACTCGTTCAGAATGGCAAACAGCTGAACGTAAAATTTCCTTGAAAATCAAACATTGGGAATTGCTGTCGATACTCCCCTCGTTACCCAGATTATTGTCTGCCCAGGCTGTTCCCAGGCGAGTGTCTGCCCATTATGTCCCACCGATTAGTGTCTGCCCATGATGTCCCACAGATTAGGTCTACTCAGGATTTCTCCACTTAAAGAAGAAAGATCTTGGCCAGAATAAACTGACATCATGACGCAGCCGCTCTTCTCTCTCTCTCTCTCTCTCTCTCTCTCTCTCTCTCTCTCTCTCTCTCTCTCTCTCTCTCTCTCTCTCTCTCTCTCTCTCACACTTTTTTACACACACACGTACGCACGCACGCTCGCGGCGCTTAGTTATCGGGTCGGGAGTAGGGCTGTGTTTGGATCAACCTCAGATAGATGCAAACCACGTTCATGGCTGAGAAGACCTAAACGTCAGTGCAGACTTAAGCGTTGAGGTTCTCAGTCTTCCTAGGGATTCACAACCAACCAATTAACTATCAAACCAACCAACCTACCAACCAGCCATCCAGCCAATCAACAAACTGACCAGCCAGCCAGTCAGTCAGCCAAACAACCAACCAACCAATCAATCAACCAGCCAGCCAGCCAGCCAGCCAACCGACCAACCAACCAACCAGCCAAACAACCAACCAGCCAAACAACCAACCAGCCAATCAACCAACCAACCGACCAACCAACCAACCAACCAACCAACCAACGCCACACATACCCTTCACTTCTACCGAACAACAGTGTGTCTATTATCACGCCTCAGTGTATCATGTGTCTATTCTCACCACTCGTGTTTATTCCCACGAAGTTTTCCAGACGCCCCTGTTCATTCTAGTGTCCTCATGTTTTGCTGCTGCGGTGGAGGCTGTTTACTTTTCTTTTGTATTTCTGTGGGAATTCGCTCTGTACTTTGGCCGCTTTTAGAACATTTGTGCATCCAGCTAGCCAGTTTAAATCTGTCTCTATCCATCCACCCATGTATATGTACATCCTGGCATAGACATCGTATACAGACAAACATAGACAGACCGTTACCTACACAGACCCATATACTCATAAGCTTGATTTATTTGGTTGTTTCGGGATTTGAGATTTAAATATTGAGCACAGCCAAATACTGGCAACGCTGATCGTATTCTGGTATGAACCTAAGGCCTATCCACGTCAATGCGGAAGCACTAGACTCATGTTTCGCTCTCGTTTGAGCTCGTCAGTAGTGCATATCCTTGACCGGACCCGGAAACAAACCCCGGATCACTGGCGTGTGAAGCGGGTGTGTAAACACTAGACCACGCGGCACACGCTGGACACGGCCAAATTATCACAACAGAATATTACAACGTCACCTATCGTAGGCTGTAGCTCAAGATGTGCCCGATCGCCGCGACTGACGTCCGTCAGTCGATGTGGACCCGAACGATCAGGGCTTCTTACTGGCAAGGCACACCAGGTCGCCTAAATTCCAGCGAGCAATAATCAAATTGATTTATTTGGTTGTTTCGGGATAGGCCTTAGATTCATACCAGAATATAGACCTTAGATTCATACCAGAATACGATCAGCGTTGCCAGTAGTGGGTTGTGCTCAATATGTTAATACTCATAAGCAGCCGGGTACGAGGGGCTTCAAATGAAAACCTTAAAAGTACGATAGATATTACAATAACCTTGCTATTGTCTTATAACTTGTCAATATTGTTGTTAATGATGTCAAGAGTCTTAAACATGCGACATCACGGTGTAGACGAACATAGTGACGTCACAAGGACAGTTTAATGATGGCCGCTCCACTTTTGATATGCACGAAAGGAGAAGGAGCGTTCTGTTATTCATTTTTGTGTGTGTGTTAAATCAGTGAAGGGTGAAACCTATAGACATTCATCGGCGAATGAAGTTCCAGAATGGTGATGCATGCCTGTCAGTCCAGCAAGTTTATGAATGTAGTAAGAAGTTTCAAACCGGAGAGACTTCTGTGACAGACTGTTCACGACCGGGTCAGGCACACCGAGTAGTGATCCCAGAGAAGTTTTTCTACAGGAATCCAAACACGTTACTTTCATTTCAGTGGTGACAACATCGAAAAATAATACATTTATTCTTTACTTTTTAGAATATATTCACACCCCCCTAAAAACATTTAAGGTATTCATTTGAAGCTCCTTCGCATATACTGTTTGTGGAACCCGGTTGAGCTGCATCATTTGCAGCTATGCGCCATATGGTCCATGGTAAGTCTGATAAAGATCAATTTATGTGCTACCCCTTCGCCTTTGATGCCGTAAACACATGCTTATTGTGCTTAATGGTTAATCCAGCCCTGTCCTTGGCAACATATGGACGTCAATCATGGACCATTTCACAAACATTAAAGAAGGAAACGTCGAGGTTTTTAATCTTAAAACGTTAGAGAAATTCTTAAAGCATCCTGGGTCTCGAAAATGAAACACCGCGACATTCTACGACAGTGGTTCTCAACCTTTTTTGACTCGTGCCCCCCTTCACCATATTTTCAGAACGTCATTCCCCCCTTTCGTATTTCCTACCTAACCTCCCCCCCCCCCTTTTTACACAGTGTACGTAATAATGGAAGCTAAATTTAATAGGACATACTAAAACAAGTCTAGACGTCCACATAAAACGTGATTTGTGGGTCTACTTACTTTATAAAATTAATTTTAGAAGGGTGAGACGTACAGAACCGTAAGGTATGAAGGGAAAAACAATATCAAGTAATCGGTTCTTGTATTAACGTGTTCTTGAAATAATTTTAATTTCTCCCTGGAAACCCTAAAATTCCCCCCTGGGAGAAATTCTCTCTCTCTCTCTCTCTCTCCTCTCTCTCTCTCTCTCTCTCTCTCTCTCTCTCTCTCTCTCTCTCTCTCTCCACTGACTCTTACTCCCTCAATACCAGTCACATATACTCAGAGCACCAGACGCGCGTGCCAGGTGTCCCTATGTTTGCATTATTCAATGCATTACCTGCAGTAAAGTGTGTCTCTTCATACCTAATAATTCCATCAAATATATATTGTTGCCGGGGTAAGGGGTTCATTCACTACACTGGTGAGTTGGACTCGTTCAGAATGGCAAACAGCTGAACGTAAAATTTCCTTGAAAATCAAACATTGGGAATTGCTGTCGATACTCCCCTCGTTACCCAGATTATTGTCTGCCCAGGCTGTTCCCAGGCGAGTGTCTGCCCATGATGTCCCACCGATTAGTGTCTGCCCATGATGTCCCACAGATTAGGTCTACTCAGGATTTCTCCACTTAAAGAAGAAAGATCTTGGCCAGAATAAACTGACATCATGACGCAGCCGCTCTTCTCTCTCTCTCTCTCTCTCTCTCTCTCTCTCTCTCTCTCTCTCTCTCTCTCTCTCTCTCTCTCTCTCTCTCTCTCTCTCTCTCTCTCTCTCACACTTTTTTACACACACACGTACGCACGCACGCGCGCCGCGCTTAGTTATCGGGTCGGGAGTAGGGCTGTGTTTGGATCAACCTCAGATAGATGCAAACCACGTTCATGGCTGAGAAGACCTAAACGTCAGTGCAGACTTAAGCGTTGAGGTTCTCAGTCCTTCCTAGGGATTCACAACCAACCAATTAACTATCAAACCAACCAACCTACCAACCAGCCATCCAGCCAATCAACAAACTGACCAGCCAGCCAGTCAGTCAGCCAAACAACCAACCAACCAATCAATCAACCAGCCAGCCAGCCAACCGACCAACCAACCAACCAGCCAAACAACCAACCAGCCAAACAACCAACCAGCCAATCAACCAACCGACCAACCAACCAACCAACGCCACACATACCCTTCACTTCTACCGAACAACAGTGTGTCTATTATCACGCCTCAGTGTATCATGTGTCTATTCTCACCACTCGTGTTTATTCCCACGAAGTTTTCCAGACGCCCCTGTTCATTCTAGTGTCCTCATGTTTTGCTGCTGCGGTGGAGGCTGTTTACTTTTCTTTTGTATTTCTGTGGGAATTCGCTCTGTACTTTGGCCGCTTTTAGAACATTTGTGCATCCAGCTAGCCAGTTTAAATCTGTCTCTATCCATCCACCCATGTATATGTACATCCTGGCATAGACATCGTATACAGACAAACATAGACAGACCGTTACCTACACAGACCCATATACTCATAAGCTTGATTTATTTGGTTGTTTCGGGATTTGAGATTTAAATATTGAGCACAACCCACTACTGGCAACGCTGATCGTATTCTGGTATGAACCTAAGGCCTATCCACGTCAATGCGGAAGCACTAGACTCGAGTTTCGCTCTCGTTTGAGCTCGTCAGTAGTGCATATCCTTGACCGGACCCGGAAACAAACCCCGGATCACTGGCGTGTGAAGCGGGTGTGTAAACACTAGACCACGCGGCACACGCTGGACACGGCCAAATTATCACAACAGAATATTACAACGTCACCCATCGTAGGCTGTAGCTCAAGATTTGCCCGATCGCCGCGACTGACGTCCGTCAATCGATGTGGACCCGAACGATCAGGTCTTCTCACTGGCAAGGCACACCAGGCGCCTAAATTCCAGCGAGCAATAATCAAATTGATTTATTTGGTTGTTTCGGGATAGGCCTTAGATTCATACCAGAATATAGACCTTAGATTCATACCAGAATACGATCAGCGTTGCCAGTAGTGGGTTGTGCTCAATATGTTAATACTCATAAGCAGCCGGGTACGAGGGGCTTCAAATGAAAACCTTAAAAGTACGATAGATATTACAATAACCTTGCTATTGTCTTATAACTTGTCAATATTGTTGTTAATGATGTCAAGAGTCTTAAACATGCGACATCACGGTGTAGACGAACATAGTGACGTCACAAGGACAGTTTAATGATGGCCGCTCCACTTTTGATATGCACGAAAGGAGAAGGAGCGTTCTGTTATTCATTTTTGTGTGTGTGTTAATCAGTGAAGGGTGAAACCTATAGAAATTCATCGGGGAAAAAATTCCAGAATGGTGATGCATGCCTGTCAGTCCAGCAAGTTTATGAATGTAGTAAGAAGTTTCAAACCGGAGAGACTTCTGTGACAGACTGTTCACGACCGGGTCAGGCACACCGAGTAGTGATCCCAGAGAAGTTTTCTACAGGAATCCAACACGTTACTTTCATTTCAGTTGGTGACAACATCGAAAAATAATACATTTATTCTTTACTTTTTAGAATATATTCACACCCCCCCTAAAAACAGTTAAGGTATTCATTTGAAGCTCCTTCGCATATACTGTTTGTGGAACCCGGTTGAGCTGCATCATTTGCAGCTATGCGCCATATGGTCCATGGTAAGTCTGATAAAGATCAATTTATGTGCTACCCCTTCGCCTTGATGCCGTAAACACAATGCTTATTGTGCTTAATGGTTAATCCAGCCCTGTCCTTGGCAACATATGGACGTCAATCATGGACCATTTCACAAACATTAAAGAAGGAAACGTCCGAGGTTTTTTAATCTTAAAACGTTAGAGAAATTCTTAAAGCATCCTGGGTCTCGAAAATGAAACACCGCGACATTCTACGACAGTGGTTCTCAACCTTTTTTTGACTCGTGCCCCCCTTCACCATATTTTCAGAACGTCATTCCCCCCCTTTCGTATTTCCTACCTAACCTCCCCCCCCCCCCCCCCTTTTTACACAGTGTACGTAATAATGGAAGCTAAATTTAATAGGACATACTAAAACAAGTCTAGACGTCCACATAAAACGTGATTTGTGGGTCTACTTACTTTATAAAATTAATTTTAGAAGGGTGAGACGTACAGAACCGTAAGGTATGAAGGGAAAAACAATATCAAGTAATCGGTTCTTGTATTAACGTGTTCTTGAAATAATTTTAATTTCTCCCTGGAAACCCTAAAATTCCCCCCTGGGAGAAATTCTCTCTCTCTCTCTCTCTCTCTCTCTCTCTCTCTCTCTCTCTCTCTCTCTCTCTCTCTCTCTCTCTCTCTCTCTCTCTCTCTCTCTCTCTCCCCCCCCCCCCCCCCCTATAAACAGCGTCATATCTTCTGTTGGCCATGGTAAACATCATAATGGTTTAGACAGAAAAAGGAGCGTTTAAAATGGCAAGAGAATCGTTTCCTTGCACCGGGTCTTATTCCACACGGCTCACTGTTTTTCCGCATTGTGACCTGCCATAAGCGTCGCACAGTAACACGAACGCCGTAGCTCCAGCGACGACCCCAGGAGTCTCCGAGAAAATAGCACTAGTGAACTGAATATTGCAGTCCGGAATCGAACCCTAACCTTCGGAGCGCTAGGCAAGCGGCGTAACATCTTTACCACGGAGACCCCAAAGTGGTTTAGAAAGAAGAGTCATGGTTTCTGGAGGCGGCAGGGTCGAAGAACAGGACACGGCACACAAGATATTGCAGATACCCTGGTCATAACAGTAAATACAGCAAAGAAACCGGCAAAGGATCGAGAAGCTTTCGGGTGGGTTGTGATGAGAGCGACGTTCTGCAAAAGACGTGCCACATGATCTTCGACATTTATATTTTGATTTGCATAAAAACGAATGCCACAGTCATTTGTTGTTGTTGTTGTTGTTGTTGTTGTTGTTGTTGTTATTGTTTTTGTTTGCAATGGTTTGTGTTTGTGCCACCAGGAGGAACGAAATAGAAGGTCCCAATGTGTATAATGCCCACAGTCAGGATAATTCAGTAATTGGCGATCGCAAATAGAAGGCCAGAACTGGACGCCATCGTGGCAGAACTTCAATTAAAACAACGGTCAACAGTATCAAATTTATAGCATGCAAATCTCTTATGTGGATGGGGAAGGCGCGGGAAAACCACCACATGAATTTCTCAAGAATAGTGTTGTGAGCAGGAATCATAAACAGCTAAACTATGCTGGAGTTGACGGCTGCGTCCTTTAGAGCAGTGGTTCTCAACCGGTGGGGAATTCCCTCCCAGGGGAGAATTTTAGGGTTTACAGGGTTTACGGGAGTGTGGGGGGGGGGGGGGGGGATTAAGATTATTTCAAGATAGCGTTAATACAAAAACCGATTACTTGATATTGTTTTTCCCTCCATACTTTATGGTTCTGTACTTCTCGCATGACATCACACTGATGTTGGACAACAGGATGCCTTCATCCGACATACAGGACTTTGCGTTGGAGCTCAAGCCAACGAACACAAGCAAGCAAGCAAGCATAATGTAAATAGACCCGCAAATCACGATTTATGCAGACGTCTAGACTTGTTCTAGTATGTGTTATCAAACTTAGCTTCCATTTTTACGTATACTATGTAGGGGCGGGGTGGGGGATTTATAGGGAGGAAATACAAAAGGGGGGAATGACATTCTGAACATATGGTGAAGGGGTGCATGGGACAAAAAGGTTGAGAACCACTGCTTTAGAGGATTTGCAACTAAGCAGGTACAAAGTTAGATTTGCGCTGGTGCGACGAGTAAGAAGGAACTGAACATTGCTGTTTGCACAGAATAAACTGACAAGAGTCTGTGTTTGTTGTCCAAGTAACAGCCATACAAATAGACACAAAACAATTGCCTTGTTGATTATATTTAGACTAATTGGCTTGATTGAGTTCACTTATTGCTAGATTGGGTTGATAGGATAGAGTAGATGATTAGATTAGTTGATTACTTGCTGGGATTGATTGTATTCATTGCTTTGGTTGGTTGCTTGGATTTGTTAAATTGATTGCTTGTTAGATAGGGTTGATTGAGTAGTTCAGCTGGATTAATTTAATGGATTCGTTGAATGGATTGATATGGTTGATTGCTTTGATTTTAATGATTTGATCGATTGCTTAAATTGAATGACCAACTAGATCGATTGGAGGGTTTTGTTAGATTGACCGATTGATTTATTGAATGTATTAAAGGACCATTGTGTCTTTACTTTTTAAAATTATAGGTAAGAGCTGCGATCTCTGCAGATCACGCTGGAGCTGAGCTCAATGCAAAAACTACCTAGCGCCGTCGAGGTGTACAGTTTGTGTACACCAGAACCCATACATACTAAATATATTCTACTATAGGCTTTCTAGTTTTGTATACTTGCCAAGAAGGCGACCGTAACATCTACTCAGCGATTTCAAATTTTCGATGGATTTGAAATATATAAGGGTCGTTCATTTGAAACCCGTTCCAATGGCTTTATTACAAAAGCATGAAAGAAACATTAGCATGTGGTAGAATTAAACAAAGCATTCATTTTGAATGAATTATGCACCATGGGTTGGTCAGAAGACGTCGCCGTAGGCATTCAGGCAAGCAATTCATTGCTTAGGTAGGCGGCGAATGCCGTCCGCAAAAAAAAAAAGGATTGTGGTTGCTCACTGAACCAAGTGTTTACCGCGTTCATGACATCGCATCTGTGTGAAATCGTTGCCCCTTGAGAGCTTTTTTTTTAGAGGTCCGGACAAATGAAAATCACATGGTGACAAATCAGAATTATAGGCTGGATGTTGCAGATTTCCCACTTTTTCCGTGCTAATGCTTCCTGTACAATCTTTGCGAAATGCGGACGAGCATTATCGTGCAACAAAATCACACCGCGAGAAAGCATGCCGGGTCGTTTATTCTTTATGGTTTTTTTTTTCCCCCAGCTTGTCTAGTGTTTACAAGTAGTGGGTAGAGTTGATGTTGACATCAGGTTCTTTAAAGTCGGCCAACAATAGCCCTTCATGGTAAAAAAAAAAAATGCGCTCAGCATAACCTTACAAGCGGAAACACGTAACTTCAATTGTTTGGCTTTTCGTGATCCAGCATGCTCTCTCTTTTGCCGCACGGCTCAAAGTAGTGATACCATGATTCATCACCTGTCACTATGAGGAAGAGAAATGCATCACCCTCCACTCTGTAACGCAGCAAGTGGTTCAAACACCATCCGATGCGTTCCTCTTTTTGGTGGTCAGTCAACATCCGTGGTACCCACTGTGAACGCACCTTCCGATATTGCAGTTTTTTAACGATCGACCTTTTGAATTGTCCCAATTGACACATCAAATTCTGTCGCTAGCGAACGTATGCTTCGACAACGGTTCATCTGTACTGCTGCATAAATTTTAGCGATGTTTTTTTGTTGTTGTTGTTGCAACAATATGCGCTTTACCCGGCCGTCGAAGATCTGTCGTGAACTTACGTACTTTCCGAAACATTCGTGCCCAGTCTGTCACTGTTGTCTTCGACAGACATTTGTTACCGTACGCTGCCTGCATTCTTCGATGAATGTCCACTGGTCGACATACTTCAAATGAAAGAACCTGAATCACCGCTTTTTGAGCTTCTTTAGACGGATTTTGGATGAACCCTAGTCATTTTCTGAACGGTCAGAAACAGAACCTATGCATCATGGGACGATAAGCACGTGCTTTATCACATTGAGCCGGGAGTGCAGGGAGTGGCCAGCAGGGGCCACGGAAGTGGAAATTCAGCAACTAATTCAGGATAATGCTCGCTCAGGTGACGTGATTATCTACACAGATGGGTGGTGTTGAGAGATAGGAGAAGTGCCTGGGGGTTCTTAGCAAAAGCTAATGGTCGACGTTTGGTGCAGGAGAGCCTGGCATATGATACCACAACATCTAGCTTAAGGATTGAGGTGGAGGCGGTCATTGCAGCTTTCCGCTGGATGGAGAATACGATACATGCACAGATCGTGATTGCAACTGACTCAAAAAGCATGCTGAGGAAGGTGAGGGCAGGCAAGCTTCGGGCAGAGTGGCTTGCTTCGCTTCTGAGATCACGGGTGGCAAGCATCGCCTGGATCTTTTCTCCAGGGCATGTCGGTGTGCTGGGGAATAAATATCAATCCAATCAATCAATCAATCAATCAATCAATCTTTTATTCATTGGTCAGTACTTATCACATGACTATGGCATGATCATGTTCAACGTACGCAATTACGCGCGGTGCGGCATGAACGGATTTCAAATGAACGCCCCTTATAAATTGCCAACATCCGAAAGGGAACCGTGTGTTGTATTTTCTACTCTACCGATATGTGGTACAGTTTCATCGTTAACTGTTCCACAACATATTTGTTGCTGCTGCTTTCATTTGTGTTGTTTCCATGTTGCTTATGTTGTCTTATTTCTGATACCTTCGTTGAGTATTTTCTTTAATAACGTTTAAAGTGTTGTTGATGAGAGTGGTTCCTTTGTTTAATCATCTTTATTTGTGAGTACTTGTCATAATACAAGTAATTGTATATAATTTAATATAATATGTGTCGGTTAAACCAAGTTTAAAATGTCGTCTGCTTGCTTCACTTTGTCGTCGTACTCCGTACCATCGCCAACAAGCCCCGTCTCCGTTCTATACATCACACGCCGTGCTCATATCTCACTGGAGTCTTTGAATAAATGTCCTCTACTTGCTTCTCTTTTTCGTCGGACTCCATGCAATCGTTTACAAGCCCCGTCTCCGTTCTATACACCACACGCCTGCCTATATAGCACTGGATGGAGTCTTTGAATAGAATGCCACAACTGTACATTGTTTTGTGGTTAATGCTCGTAGAGATATCTTAAACTTCCGGTGCGCTGATGGCGATGTAGGCTGTTTAACCTCCTATACCGGCACTGAGTTGGACATGCATTAACTTCTCTTTCAGAAATCAATGGCAAACTACTGAACATACAATTACGTAGTAAATCAACCTGGGATTGATCGCAACTTCCTGCAAAGGACACGCAACACTTCAGATGTAACTGATTCAGTGCCGAAGGATAATATATTGCCAAATGTCACCTCCCATTTGGACAGTAGGACGATATATCGCTATATACTAGGGTCATCGTGTTGTTAGTTTCGTTTCGTGGTATCTTCTGGAATATTAATGCCTAGTGAAAGGATAATTATATTATAATATGTATTCATTTTATTGAGTACCATGTTTGGTCCAGACCTAGTGTTCTGTTTGGCACTGAATCAGTTAACTGAAAATCATGTTTTTTCCCCCTCCCCAGTTTAATGTGGGCAAACTTTGGTCTTTAACAGGTCAGCTAATTTAAGCTTATTTAAAACTGCCTATTTACAAACTGCATTGTGTGTTTTCCTTTACATTGTTGCGAATTCTTTTTTTTTTTTTTTTAAAGTTGCATATCCCGTACAGGACGTCGCAGTTAACACCAGCAATTTTCAGCTGTTGTTGATGTTCTTGGCAAGACTACGCTCAGTAGTTTGCCATTGCTTTCTGAGCGACCGGCTCACATACCCCGTAAGTAACCACGCGACGCCATCCACTCCCGAATCTCGCGCAGCTGTGTTCCTCAGTGGATATACGGGAATACGGAGAAAGTCGTTAACGCCCTTCGCCAGGGAGACCGACACATTTGCAAATACAACAAATAAATTCACATACACATATGATACTATGAAATTCATGGCTGGCCACGAGGAGCGGCTGGCTGAGTGGCTAGAATGCCGGATTCTCCTTCAGGAGACCCGGGTTCGAATCCTCGGTAAGGTGTGGGATGTTTATTCTGTCAGGGGCAAAAAGAAAACCCTAACCTGCACAGTTCGCACTTCACGAGCCAGGCGGCCTTAATTCATCAGGCTCAAAGACCCCTCTGCCATACACCGCTACTATTTAAAAAAAAATTAGTTGCATGTCCTTCACAGGACTTAGCAGTCAACCCCAGCATTTTCGCTGTTCTTGATTCCTGGGCAAATTTTACGTTCAGTAGTTTGCCATTGCTTTCTGAACGACTGGCTCCTATACCTTTTTAGAAGAAAAAAAAACCAGCACCGCTGTGTTTCGAACCCGGGTATATGGGCTCACAACGCGCGTTCGCAAGCCCTTAGCAGTAAATGACAGCTGACAGTGACATTCATGGCATGGTGCAGTTACCTGCACATCACTTGTATACGGTTCCTTTCAACCTTTACAATGTATACATGGCACATATTATATTCATCCTCTATCTCTCTCTCTCTCTCTCTCTCTCTCTCTCTCTCTCTCTCTCTCTCTCCTCTCTCTCTCTCGCTCTCTCTCTCTCTCTCTCTCTCTCTCTCTCTGTCCGTCCGTCCGTCCGTCTGTCTGCCTGTCTGCCTACCTACCTAATCTACCTAATCTAATCTTATCTAATCTTTATCTATCTATCTATCTATCTATCTATCTATCTATCTATCTATCTATCTATCTATCTATCTATCTATCTATCTATCTATCTATCTATCTATCTATCTATCTATCTATCTATCTATCTGTCTGTCTGTCTGTCTGTCTGTCTGTCTATCCATCCCTCTATCCGTCCGTCCGTCCGTCCGTCCGCCCGCCCGCCCGTCCGCCCGCCCGCCCGCCGCCCGTCCGCCCGCCCGTCCGTCCGTTCGTCCGCCCGTCCGTCCGTCCGTCCGTCCGTCTGTCTGTCTGTCTGTCTGTCTGTCTGTCTGTCTGTCTGTCTGTCTGTCTCAATCTCTCTACCTCTCTCTCCCTCTCTCTCATTGCAAACATTTATTGAGAGTTAAAGATGTATTATGTATTGTAGGTATGTTTACTTATAGCTGCGTTTATTCTTGTATTTAAATAATGTACTTATGTTGTGGTTATACTGTACACACGTTGTATTTCGTATATCACTGTAATATCGCAATCCTCCTCATCTTCTTGCACCATACCTCTGTAATAGTGCTGCTCAGTCTTTAACACCCACGATTATCTTCGCTTCTTCGACAAGAACATGTACAAAACAACATTCAACGTGTCTGGCATTCCAAACGATTGGGGGATTGACAAAATTCCGCTCTTAAAGCAAACCCGAAATGAGTCAGATTGCTCTCCTTTAGTACGTTTCTCACGTGAAATTCCTAGACTATGTCCCCTTATTGGTGAAGCAGCAATGTCGGATTTAACTTGTCGACCCACATCCACAATTCTCTTTGTAGTGTGTGTGTGTGTGTGTGTGTGTGTGTGTGTGTGTGTGTGTGTGTGCGCGCGCGCGGTGTGCGTGCGTTTGGGGTGTTGGGTCACTTTAAACTCAATCGTGTCCATACAGTGTACTTTTTCTAGTACATTGGACTGATTTTTGCGTGTGGATTAGCTGTTCCTATTACCAGTGCCCCAATCTCAGGCGACCCCGACTTCTGGGTTTGTTTTACGTGCCCAAGTCAGGACGAGAAGTCACATTTTAGTCACGTCGTTGTAAGGTTGAACCCGCTGCCTCGGCATCAGCACACCGGATGTTTAAGAACAAGCTCTCTTTTCCATTCTTGCATGTCGACCCCTGATGAGTTTGATAAAAATATCGGTGGCGGAGCGGTTCTGTCACATCCAGAAACATGGATTGGAATCCTAGTGGGTAAAGATTTTATTTTATAGCGTTTTTTTGCATCAGTATGAATGTTCCGTACGTCCCGTGATTTGGTCAAATGAATATCAGTGGGGCGTCGGTTCCAGCCGACCCAGCCCAATGGTTGGAATCTAGTGGTGGGTTCAAAATCATTGGTTGAATACTTACGCATTCAGATGCCGGTTCCTGCCAGAGCTAGCACTTCTCG